>PVIA01012126.1:0-39823 GCA_004024845.1 Tonatia bakeri | reverse complement strand
TTCTTAGACACAGGGGAAAGGAAGGGGAAAGAGAGAGACACTTAACAGTACCTTTTGCAGAGCACAAAAATTAATTTTGATGGCATTCGCTTACACCACAGTAGCAAGGATCACATGTAGTGCCCCTTTAGATGGGGATCCCACAGTGTTCACCTCGCCTGCTTTATGCAAGTAGCTTACCTGGCTGCCCTTAAGCTGCCATGCTGCCTCTAAAGCTCTGCATCACTCTGGAGCCCTTAGTGCTGGAAGACTGTCTCTGCATGGTTGCCAGCACATACCCCTGGGCCCTTGCCACCCACACCGGCAAGGGGGAGTATAAACAGAGCAGAGCCAGAGCCCATGTCTTCTACTTCTTGGAGTGTTCTGTGTCTCCCTCCTGGCCAGGGTGAATTTCCTGGGCCCCGTTAAGGAGACACTCTGTGCTTTTGTTTTCCCTTAATGTCACTAGGAGACTAATTTGAGATTGCGTGGAAAACCTGTTTATTCTGCCACCTCAGCCCAGGTGTGCGTACCTGTGCAGGATAGCTTGACAATCCTGCCAGAACTGTTTGGGACTCATGAAGACATCTTGTTATGATTGCAAATTAGAGTGTCACAGTCAGTCTGGACTGCTGTAACGGAATACCACAGACAACAATGACTTAGGCAATGAACATTATTTCTCACAGTTCTGGAGGCTGGAAGTCTGAGATCAGCATGCCAACATGGTCAAATTCTTGGTGAGGGCCCTGTTTCTGGTTTACAGATGGCTGCCTTCTTGCTGTATCTGCACATGGTGAAGAGAGAGCCAGCTTTGGTCTCTCCATCTCCCTATAAGGGCATCAGTCTCATCATGACCTCATCTAAACGTAATTCTGTCCCAAAGGCCCCACCTCCAAATACTATCACACCAGCAATGAGGACTTCAACATATGAATTTGGGGAGGGGAACATTCAGTCCATAGCATATAGCACCGATATTTCTAGCAAATATTAGTGCCCACCAGCTATGTATCCTTAAATGATATTTCCTCGGTCAGATTCCTTTAGCTTTTCTGGGTTCTAGATCCTTGACCCCCAGAATAATTCCAATGCTTCAATCTGCTTGGTGGCAGCTCCCCTGCTCACCAGGCGGGTAGAAAATTAACACGTCCCAGATCACCTGGAGGTCATCTTTTGCTCTGGGAGATTAATGTGGCTGAGAGCCTTCCTCTGTCAGTTTTTTGTTTTTGTTTTTTTGGCTAACATTGTGTAGGCTGATTAGCGTGGACATTTAATCCAGCTGTGGGGCTCTCTTAGAGAACTTTCACACTGCCTCCTGAATAACTTTTCACTGTTTCAGCAGCTATTTGCTGACTCCCCCAACGCCCACTGCAAACTCATCTCTGGCTCTCTCTCTGAGTCCTCCCTCATGTTTGGCCACCTTCCAATTCTCTAACAAGGAGCAGGCTTTCTGGGTTTTCCTACCATCTGCAGCTTCCCTAGGAGGTAACATTTTCTTCATCTTGTCCTAGGTACTGAAAGACAAACAGTATGGAAAGCGACATTACCTTGCAACTCAGGTATCAAGTTTTTCTGAAAGTCACTGAGTTCTACCAAACCACAGAGTTCGTCAGTTCCAAAGCGTACATTCTCCTCCTCCACATTTTAATATCTGTGAAACTGAGATGTGTATTATAACTGATAGTGGGTCATGATTTAATTGTCAGCATCTTTTTCTCTCTTAGTGATATATGAAATAGTTGTGTGTATTAGAGTTAATGACATCTTAAAATTGCTGAACTGTAGTAATATGAGCAGCTTGCTTGGAAAAATGTTTTCTGGAGACAGAAACAAAAAAGTTGATGCCTAAGGCTGCACACGGATGAATAAGGGGCTGGGGGGTCCCAAGAGAGGCAGTGGTATTTGCAAGGCACATGGGCTGGGAAGAGAATGGTCTATCCAAGACACCAGAAGTGGTTTAGGAGGTAGGACTGTAGAGAGTAAAGAGGATAGATAATGAGCCACTTTAAATGGATATGAGGATTGCACAGAAATATTTATGGAAAGTGCTTGGGACTTACAGGCTCTCTATAAATGGTACTTTGCTTTGGTTTGTTTTCTAGACAAATGAATGAGAACATTTGTGGTATTTCATCAGTTCTCTGGCATTTTCCTAAAAAAAACAACAAAAAACATTTTAGCACCTCTGAAATTAGGATGTATCTCACAGGCTAGAATGTTTTATTATGTAATTGACAACATTTTCCCCTATAAATGTCATCTTAGAGTTGATGAAACATGGTATATGAAATCAATTGCTAAAACTGACACACCTTCCCTTTGTTCCTGAGTTCTTAACCTGAATGCCCGATCTACTACAAATTCTGATCTGTCCACTTGGAACTTTTTTACTGCTTTTCTTAATCGAGGCTTAGACTGTTGGTCACATGGCCTGATCCATTTGTGCCTAGAGCCTTGATGCCGACAGGTCTTGTAGGGCTGACCTGAATGTCACTTCAGGCTTCCCCAAATCTGTGTGAAAAGGAACAGATGGGCATTTGAGAGAATTACCTTTATTTGTATATGTCACTTTCCTTCCTTAAAAAATCCTTGATAGTGTTCATATTCATAGAATCATTTCAAACTCTCCAGCCTGTCATTCAAGGCCTGCTGAAATCTGGATTTAATTTACTGATTCAGTTTTTTCTTTCAATTTACCCCCACATCCTTTTTGGAAAGTCTGCCCCTCAGCCAGATTGGCCCTGCTAGGTGTTCTTGTTACAGCTCATATTTAGGCTCAAAGAGATTTTACCAGCAACAGCTCTATCGATCAAGCTCTATGTTGAAATTTTACACCCTCTACCCCCCACTTTCCATGGAAGTTTTAGGACAATCCTTCAAGAGAAGTATTATTACTCTTAATTCATACATAAAGAAACTGAGGCATCTAGCCCTGGCTGGCATAGCTCAGTGGATTGAGTGCAGGCTGTGAACCAAAGCATCGCAGGTTCGATTCCCAGTCAGGGCACATGCCTGGGTTGCAGGCCACAGCCCCCAGCAACCGCACATTGATGTTTCTTTCTCTCTCTCTTTTTCTCCCTCCCTTCCCTCTCTAAAAATAAATAAATAAAATCTTAAAAAAAAGAAACTGAGGCATCTAGAGCATTGAAGTAACTCACTCAATTCACACATCTAGGCAACATTTTCAAACCCAGATCTGTGACCCCAAATCATGTTCTTTCTACCATATCTCATTGCCGGCTCCTGATGTCCCCTTTCCCTGGAAGCTATCTCTCAGGAGTTTCTCGTTGTAGTAATGTTCTCTCCTCCTACGATGTCATGTCCTCTATGAGGCCCTCTCTGTCTTGCAGCAATTGAGGCTGACTTCCTCCTCTATGATGTTTTGTGCCTTCTGTTCAACACTTGACTTAAAATTTGTGCCCTCAGCACAGTACCCTCCAGTGTCTCCACTGGGGTTGATTGAAAGGGAGTCTTAGGAGCTTTGGTTGCAATTGAGAAGCTAACTCAGATGAAGAAGAAGAAATAGTCAGAGATGGCTCTATACTGTTTCTTATTCTCAGGCTTCTCTTGGGAGATGGCAGAGAATCAAAACTTGTCCAAAGGCCGTAGGTGCTGGGGAGGACTTTAAACCAGAAATTCCTGGTGCTAAGGTCTGCAAATGTTTGAAGGAATATAAGCAATCATGAAATTCTATTCCAGGGACCTATATGGGTTGTTAGCTCCTTGGGCTGGGCAGTGGTGAAAGGTCAAGGACTTAGATGTCGCTTCTAGAACAACTAATGAGCTTTGCTCTGGTTTCTGAATTCTGTGTTTCCATAAAGACTGGCGAGGCTTGGTTATTTAACTCAGGCCGGCCATGCTGTCCCACTCACTGAGATCCCTGGACACAGAGGGGAGTGGATGAGTGACAGGCGAATTAGACTGATCCCTCTTCCCTAGGAGGTTAACAAAACATAGCTTAAAACAGGTAGCTACCAGGGCAGAAGGGTTACTTTGATAAGGGAAGAGAACCAAAGCAGACCAGATATTAGACCTGGAAAATGGCTGAATTGCTTTTCTCATAGGATGGCTGGTCTTGATAGGCTTTGAAGCATATCATTCTGTGGGAGGCAGGGGCAGGCTGTGAGTGTAGGGCAAAATATGGTCATGGTAGAAGCTTTCCCCTTTATCCTAAGTATAAAATTCAACTCTACAGTATTCTAGCAGGCAGCAAAAGTCTCTTAAGCACGAGGCTTTTAAACTCATTCCAGTGAAATTTGAATTTTTTAGTAGATCATACACTTTGAGACTGTAGGTGACAGGAGTGGAGATGAGGGAAAAGGAAGGGATAGGAAATTCCATTTTTCTCCCACAGAGTATGAACTTGAGGATACTTCTCAGGGCCAGCTTGTCAGCAACCGCTCTAAATTGACTGTGATTTTGTCCTTGCCTGTCTTTGTAAAGGTTTCTTTTTCAGAATTTTCAGCTAACAGCTTCCAAACTGTCATTTACAATTTACGGAAGGACAGAAAGTAGAATAGTTGTCAGTAAGCAGCATAATTATGTGCCAGGAAATGACATGGCAAATAGTCTAGCCTGGCAAGTGCTAGACGGCTGCTTCCCTATCTTCTGGCTTCAGGCAGGAGAAGAACTACAGTATCTGCTGATCTTTTTCTGTGACTCACTTTACACTCGAAGTGCAGATTACTCAGGAGTATTTGGTCTGGAGATCAGAACTTGGGCGGAAATTTATTTTTTAAAAAGCGAAGCAATGGTGAAATAAGAACTTGGAAAGTAGGATTTTATGTTATGTTATATTACACTATGTTATGCAGTGCTGTGCTATGCTCTGCTGTGGTATGTTATACTCTGCTATACTCTGTTGTATGTTGTTATGTGTTCCTATGTTATGTTCTGCAATGTTATTCTGTAATCCAGTGGTTCTTAAAGTGTAGCCCCTGATAGAGCAGCAGCTGGGTCACCTGGGTGCTTGTTAAAAATGCAATGTCTTTTTTTTTTAGAGTGTGTCTATTCACTGTACTTTTTTTTAAGATTTTATTTATTTGTTTTTAGAGAGGGAAGGGAGGGAGGGAGGGAGGGAGGGAGGGAGGGAGAGAGAGAGAGAGAGAGAGAGAGAGAGAGAAACATCAATGCGCGGTTGCTGGGGGCCATGGCCTGCAACCCAGGCATGTGCCTTGACTGGGAATCGAACCTGCGATGCCTGGTTCACAGCCCGTGCTCAATCCACTGAGCTACACCCACCAGGGCTGCAATGTCTTTTTTTAAAATTGACATCATCACAGATGTCCCCACCCCCTATGCCCCCACTTTGCCTGCCTCCACCCAGCCCCCACCCCTGCTTCCCTCTGGCCATCCCCACACCATTGTCTGTGTCTGTGGTCGTGCATATATGTTCTTCGGCTACTCCCTTCACCTTCTTTCGCCCAGTCTCCCCTCCCCTCCGCTGACAACTCTCAGGCTGTCCCTTGTGTCTGTGCCTTTGTTTCTATTTTGTTTCTTAGTTCATTTTGTTCATTAGATTCCACATACGAGGGAAATCATGTGAAGTTTCTCTTTCTCTGACTGGCTTATTTCAGTTAGCATAATAACCTCCAGGTCCATCCATGCTATTGCAAAAGGTAAAATTTCCTTCTTTTTTACAGCATTTCTTGTGAGCCATCTAAGACCTCTGAATCAGAGACTCTGGGGCTGCAGCCCAGCAATATGAATTTTCATGCCTTTCAGGGGATTCTGATCTATGCTGCGGTCTGAAAAACACTAGTATGTAATAGATGGCAGGTAAATCCTACCTTGTTTTAGTTGTTTATCAGTTATGAATACAATTAGCTGCAAGGATAAACAACAAAAAATCTAATGAGCCTAGCAAATAGTGGCTTTATAAGTAAGAAAGAATTTTGTTATTCTCACAAAACAAGAAACACCAGGCCAGGCCATCCAGGTTGTCATCCAGGGCTCAAGGATGGTGTCTGGGGATCCAGGCTCCTTCTAGTTTCCTGTTCTGCCACTTTTAATTAGGTGGGTTTGTCACCAGATTTGCATGATTGTGGTGCCTCCGGGCATTACTTCTATGTTCCAGACAGGGAGAAGAGGGAAGGACAAAGGGCTTCTCTCATTTTTACTCAGGTCCAGTAGCTCTGCTCTGGGATTTCCGCCTGTATCTCATGGCCAGAGCATCACTAGATGCTTAACATCACTAGAAGTTAAATCAGCTTGAGCTTTTTAGTCTTTGTGATAGAGAAAGTCAGGGGAAAACGGATGGAGGTGAGAATAGTTTGGGGGAAGACCAACCCATATGATCTCGTTCAACTGGAAACTTGCGGCTAATTCTGTTGCTTTCATTAATTTTGGTTGAAATTCTTGGGGTAGGTCATTATGGAAAAAGTCATCACCTTAATGTTTAATAGGAAAATAGGATCAACAAAATGTTTTCTCTTTATACCTTAATTTTGAAATCCAATTCATTAAGGAAAACTCAGATTTTATTGTCCGAATAATTATTTTACACAAGGTTAAAGGTTTGGCTGAGTTTGCCTTCTTGAGATTTAAGGGAAGATGTATGGAATAATGTAAACTAAGGCAAAATAAGAAATAAAGCGAAATACCGTGCAACTACACGTATTTGGGCTAAATATAGTGAACAACGTGAAAATTTGAATATGCAAGATATGCATCGATTATTTCTTTTACGTGGAAACTAAGGAGCTTTATTGGTTACCTAGTGTGTGCTGCAGTGCCAGCACACAGTGTTAGAGCCAGAGGACACATGCAGGCAGGCAGCTTCTGCTATACACACGCACCCAAGGAGCCCTGACTCACTGCTCATGCTTTTGCCCTGGTTTTCAGTGGCGGGATTCTGGCCGCCTTGATCCCATGCCCAGAGCAGGAATGTAGAAGCTGCTGTAGCTAGACTCGAAGGGGCAGAGGTGAGACCCAAGCAAGTAAGTGAGGACCATCTATTGTTTCTTTAAAATATAAATAATAATTAGAATTAGGCTCCAGAACTGTCACATACAATTTTCTTCTGTTATAATGCATAGATAATAATGATGATGGACTTATTTGTTGCAAAAAACTGTTTCCAAACAGTGTTCAAGCTATTTATAAGTCTCTGTGATTCTACATATTTCTCAACAAAGCCATTCCTTTTGTAATTTACATGGTATGTTTGCCCAGTCTTTGTTCAAAATATTACCAATTTTGAGTGAATGCAGTGCAATTACGTGAACTACTGTTGGACTCATTGAGGTTGCCATGGTTATTGTCTACCTGGCAGAAAGAAGCCGTCGACCAGAGAAGATCAATGATGTGATTGGGGTACAAGAGCTTATCCTTGTGAGAACTAGAGTCAAAAAAGAGATGGCTGGACACTAATCCTGTGCTCTTCCCACATTACTTCCTCTAACCTCCCAAGTTCTAGTTTTTCAGCTTCAACAAATATCTGTAGTTAGAACAGCCTCTTAGCACTCCCTTTCTTTTTTTTTAATATTTTATTTATTTATTTTTTTAGAGACAGGAAGGGAGGGAGAAAGAGAGAGAGAAACATCAATGTGTGGTTGCTGGGGGCCATGGCCTGCAACCCAGGCACGTGCCCTAACTGGGAATCAAACCTGCGATGCCTTGGTTTGCAGCCCATGCTCAATTCACTGAGCTGCGCCAGCCAGGGCGGCACTACCTTTCTTAATTCCCATCCTCTAGGTCAGGGGTTGGCAAACTAGGGCCAATGAGCCAAATCTAGCCCATTGCCTGTTTTGGTAGAACTCATGAGCTAAGAAGGAGTTTTACATTTTTTAACGTTTAGAAAATTGTTTCATGGTATGAAAATTATGTGAAGTTCAAATTCCAGTGCCCATCAATAAAAGTTTATTGGAATGTAACCACACCCAGTTGTTTAATGTGCTGTCTATGGCTGTTTTCATGCTGCAACAACAGAGCTGAGGAACTGCAACATGGACTGTGTGGCCCGCAAAGCCTAACATATTTGTTATCTGACCTTTTACAAGACAAGTTTATTGACCGTGCCCCAGATCAATCCAGATCAAGGAGACTTTTGGACATTGAGAGAAAGGGAAGCCCTTTTGTCTAAAATGTTAAACCGGGCACCTCTTATCAGTCTTACCTGCTTCTCTGACATTGTTTTTTTGTTTGTTTGTTTTGACATCGTTTTATAGTAAATTCTCTTTCTGCAATTTTGAGTCTTGGTTGGTCATAAAAAAAAAAGTTGATAGTCTATACTTGTGCTGTCTAGTATGGTAGATATTATGGACATGTGGCAGAGTACTCAAAATGTGACTAATGAAAATTGAGATGTACTATAAGTATAAAACCTACATCATAGTTTGAAGAATTAGTATATAAAAGAATATAAAATCACCCTGGCTGGCATAGCTCAGTGGATTGAGTGTGGGCTGCGAACCAAAGCATAGCAGATTCGATTCCCAGTCAGGGCACGTGCCTGGGTTGCAGGCCACGGCCCTCAGCATCTGCACATTGATGTTTCTCTCTCTCTCTCTTTCTCCCTCCCTTCCTTCTCTAAAAATAAATAAATAAAATCTTAAAAAAAAAAGAATGTAAAATCTCTCAATGATTTTCAGGTTGAAATAATATTTAGGATACATTGGATTAAATCAAATATGTTATTAAATCAGTTTTACCTGTGTTTTGTTATTCTTCAATGTGGCTACTATAAAAATTAAAATTATCCATATGGCTTGAGTCATAAAGCACTATTCCTTTTAGATAGTGCTTATTTGAATCCTTTCGCATTTTTTCAGATGAAAACTGCAAGTAATTTTACAAATGTATTTGATTGCATATATATATAAATATATACATCAAAGACAACAATATATATATATATCTCCCATAATTGTCATGTCA
Organism: Tonatia bakeri; assembly: GCA_004024845.1. NCBI lineage: Eukaryota > Metazoa > Chordata > Mammalia > Chiroptera > Phyllostomidae > Tonatia > Tonatia bakeri. The sequence goes on along the minus strand of PVIA01012126.1, from coordinate 30,964 downwards.
ATCATATTGTTTACAAATGAGCCCAATTTTACAAATAAGAACACAAAGGCAAAACCACACTGGAATTCAGGTCTTTTAATACCTGATCAGTGATCAGTCCACTTTATTACTAATACTGGAGTAAAAATTTAGCCATTACTATATAATTATATAACCCTAAGAATTTGTAATTTATTTTAACTTTTGTTCTAAAAATATAAAACTGAGTTATTTAATACTCTTATCATAGTTACTCATAAGTAATGTAACAATACAGAAACATGAAGTATTAAGTATATATTTTTCTTTAAATATATCTCCTACTTCATTAGCATATATGGGTGAAGTTATTTTCTTCTAAGTAATTGATACTTTATCTTTAGTACCTTTAAATAATATGTAGGCACTTACTATAGAAATGATATATGTGCAAATAAAGTATAGACATTCTACCCATAAATTCAATTTTTCCCCAAACAATTAACTTTTTAAAAGAAAAGCACACAAAAAAATTTAAAAGGCTGTGGATTCCTCTGCTTCTAACTCATTGTTGAGCTGGAAAAATCAAGCTTCTTCTACTAGGAATCTCAAGTTAGAATTTTCTCCAGAGTGGAAATTAGAGAGCTAAGTGCCATTTCAGAAAGACTATTCAGCTTTCACCCCCAACATCCATAAGTGCCTATCCTAACAGCTAAAACAGGTAAAAATAGTCCAACAGAATTAAGCTTCAATCTATGAGGCCATTATGTTCTTCTAAGATATTAATAAACCAAAATATGAAATAATGAAATCAAAACAAAAGATATTAGTACCTGAAGCTAATTATCATACAGACTGTTAGTTCCTTAAATGTACCCCTCCTTCTATAATGTTAATAAAGGGAATATTTTTACAGCAAAGCAAATTTTATTTTATGTATCACTAGCCATGAATTTTTATCATTAGTTATTACATAAATGGTGCCATTATCCAAATGGCATGATCATTTTATCACCACAATTCACTTTGTATTTACAGAGTTTTCATGATTTACATAAGTAAATCTATGAGTGAAAGTTTAACACTGAGATGTGGCCCAGCATCCATATCATCTGATGTTTTGCAGGTAGCAATGTAGAAGAGATGTAATTTTAATCCCCTTTTCATTTTAGTAACCTTATGTAAAAAATAAATAAATAACTTAAAACGTCCAAGTCTCTAAAGAGATTTTGCAGTGTGCTCATAGAAACGGTTAAACAGTAAGATTGTCAGAAGCAACTTCTGTGTCCTCATTCTCGTCTTGTTTCTGTACCATTTTGTCTTCCAGCTGTTTTCCTTTGCGTGCAAAGGGGCCCGGATGAAACGGATGTTTGGCTTGACTTCTTTGATGTCCTGAGCATTCTATAGCTCTTTATTTTTCTTCAACCTGTTCATTATAAATTTAACTTGCCATTTCTGTTTGATCTCTTTGACTCTCTTCATCGTTTTATTCCACAGCTCTCGCTGGTATTTGACAGCTTTATTTCTATGTTTTTCAAATTCAAATGAAGTATCCACTGTAAGCTCTTTACCAGCTACTTTACAGAAGGCTTTAGTCCACTTGACCTTGTGAGGATTGTGCTTCTTCTTCTTCTTTTTAAAGATTTTATTTATTTACTTATTTTCAGGGAGAGGGGAAGGGAGGGAGAAAGAGAGGGAGAGAAACATCAATGCGTGGTTGCCTCTCGCATGCCCCCTACTGGGGACCTGGCCTACAACTGAGGCATGTGCCCTGACTGGGAACTGAAGTGGCGACCCTGTGGTTCACAGGCTGGTAATCAGTCCACTGAGCCACACCAGCCAGGGCCACATTGTGCTTCTTTTTAAAGTTTTTATGACACTTGGATTTACAGAACCTGAACATCTTTTTTTTTTATAGATAACCTATTTTTTAAAAAGATTTTATTTATTTATTTTCTAGAGAAGGAAGGGAGGGAGAGAGAGAGAGAGCAATGTGCAGTTGCTGGGGAACATGGCCTGCCACCTAGGCATGTGCCCTGACTGGGAATCGAACCTGCGATGCCTAGTTCACAGCCACCGCTCAATCCACTGAGCTACACCAGCCAGGGCTAGAACCTGAACATCTTACAATCGTTGTGGATGAACATCATGCCGTGGCCATGGTGTATGGGCCCCAAACAGAAATAACACTTCTCAATAAGCATGTCCAATGTGCATGGGGACCCACCACCCAAACACCAAGTTTCTCACTTTTGTTTTCAAGAATGGAATTTCTTCCTTTTTGGGGAATGTCAGATTTGTGCTTTATATTTTTTCCAGTATTATTGAGATTTAGTCAAATAATGTGTAAGTTTAATGTGTACACTGTGATGCTTTGAGAGATGTATACACACACACATACATGTTGTGAAATGAGGTGAGTTAACACATGCATCACCTCAGATATTTCTGTTTGTGTGTGTGTGTGAGACCATTTAAAATCTACTCCCATGGCAACTTCCATGCACACAATACAGTATTGTTAACTATAGTCACCACGCTGTACATTAGATCTCCAGAACTTATTCACCTTATAACTGAACCAGTTTTTCATTAGCAAGCCTCTAGTGAGTCACCAGAACAACTGTAACAGGCGTTTTATTAGAGTTCATTGTCATTCATTAGAAACAACCTTGTTGTTTCTCCATGATCCACTTCTGCTACTTTGGGGAGAAAGTTGCCATGTTAACCAAGCAGGTATACAGAACAGTTTTAATGGTGGATAAGTATCTCCAAATGTGTTGCATTGCCAGCAAAATTAATTATTGGCTGCTATAATTGGAAAAATATTATTTTGAAGCAAAGCAGAGACAGACTCATAGATGGAGAACAGATGGCAGCTAGTGGGTGGGAGATTACAGGGTGGAGGGGTTGAGCAAAACAGGAAAAGGACTCGTGGACATGGACAACGGTGTGGTGATTGCTGGGGGCCATATAAGGGGGGTAAGTGGTAATGGAAAAATAAAATGAAGATCATATATTAAAAGAGAAAAGTGTTATTTTTCTAAAGGGAGAAAAATATTAACTAGCATTTTTCAAATTAAAATAGTTAAAAATAGCAAGCCATTTTATTAACAAAATTTTTCCTACTGGAACTTATATATTTTTCAGACTTTATAAATTACAGTATGGGATTTAGAAACAAATGTAGGTTGGGGGGTTTCTTTTTACAAACTTCAACATGGCAAATTGATGGTAAAGATGCATAGTCAGCAAAAGTGTAGAATTTACTGAAAATACCTACAGGATGTCATCTTTCCTTGCTATTATATGTTCTTTTTTAAAAAAGATTTTATTTATTTATTTTTAGAAAGAGGAAGGGAAGAAGAAAGAGAGGGAGAGAAATATCAATGTGTGTCTCTCATGCGCCCCCTACTGGGGACCTAGCCTGCAACCCAGGCATGTGCCCTGACTGGGAATTGAACCAGCGACCCTTTGGTTTACAGGCCCGCGCTCAATCCACTGAGCCACACCAGCCAGGGCACTATTACACTTTCAAATCACAATTGAGGTAACATTCTAATTTTTATTTGAGTTTCTTTTTAAATAGGCTATATTTTTTTAGATCAGTTTTAGGTTCACAGCAAAAATGAGGGGTAGGTACAGAGTTTTCCAATATACATACCCCTTGCTCTCTCACACTCCTCCTGCGTAGCTCCTCCATTATCAACACCCCCACCAGAGCGGTATGTTTGTTACAATGGATGAACCTACACTGACACATCATAATCACCCAGATCCACAGTTTACATTGGGTTCAGCTGTTGAACGTTCTATGGGTTAGGACAAACGTATGACATGTATCCACCATTACAGCACCACACAGAATAGTTTCACTGCCCTCAAATTCCTCTGTGTTCTATCTGTTCATCCCTCTTATTTGACTTTTAAATCTGCACAACTCTTCCCAACAGTTTCATTTTCATTCATCCACCTTTTAAAACTTTTGGTTTTCTTTCTTTTTTAATTAGCTATTCCTGTATGTAATTTAAAGAGTCAAATACTGTAGTATCCGACACTTATTATGACTATTAGTTCCAAGCTCCTCCCCCCAACCCCCATTACCCATTTTCCATATTTAGAGGCAATATTTTCAACTTCTTCATTTGTATTTTTTTGGTGTTTATCTCTATAGCTTTAATAAATGCTTATATTGCTCCTTTTTAAATTTGTACAGATTATTTAATTATTTCCCACTATCCTAAATCAGGCTTGACTTCCTTCAGATCTCTTCACCCTCACCACACACATGAAAATTTCCTGTACACCCATTTTTTCAGTATAATTTTATTATAATTTCAGTTACCTCAATAATCTGACTATATAAATGCTATTCATAGCTGAGCCAAGTTGAGCTTCTGATAAGACATGACTAAAGAAATAATTAGGGAATTGAAATATAAAGTTAAATATTTACCCAGAATTCAGCTCACATAGAAAAAAATTCAGCTCACACAGAGAAATTGTGAAATAGAGTTTAAAGGACATGCAATCGAATGAGAATGCTCAATATATGTTAATGTGAGTTTTAGAAGAAGAATATTAAGCGATCGAGGGGCAATTAAGTGTCTGAAAATGTTCAAATGACTAGCAGGAACGTTTTTGAAAAATCACATTGCAATGTATTGAGACTAAAGGTGAAATAAAGATTTTTTTCCCCCAGTAAAGTCCAAGAGAGTTGATCATTCACAAATAATTCATATGATAAGATGGAAATCAAACCTAGAAAGAAGGATCAGTATCCCAGAAGCTATGTTCAGCAAAGAAATTGGCAAACATGTTGGTAACTTTAAGTAACCAATGATTATTCATGTGTGTGTGATTCCAGTTCTGGGAATATATCCAAAGAAACTCAAAATACTGATTCAAAAGAATGTACCCCTATTTTATTGCAGCATTATTTACTATAGCCAAGATTTGGAAGCAGCCCAAGTGCCCATCGGTAGAGGAGTAGATAAAAAAGCTATGGTACATTTGCACAATGGAATACTAGTTGGCTGCAAAAAAGAAAGAAATCTTATCTTTTGCAACAGTATGGATGGACCTGGAGACTATTATGCTAATTGAATAAGCCAGTCAGAAAAAGAGAAGTACCATACGATTTCACTCATATGTGGAATCTAATGAATAAAGTAAACTGACTAACAAAATACAAATAGACTCATAGATACAGCAAACAAACTGACAGCCATCATAGGGGAAGGGGTTTTGGGGGCTGGGTAAAAAAGGTGAAGGGACTAAGCAAAAAAAAAAAAAATCCTCATAGATATAGACAACAGTATGGTGATGACCAGAGGGAAAGAGGGGTGAGGAAGGTAGAAGAGGATACAGGAGGGATAAATGGTGATGGAAGATTTAGCTTGGGGTGGTGAACACATAATACAATATACTGATGATGTATTATAGCATTGTACACCTGGGATGTATGTAATTTTACTAACCAATGTCACTCCAATCAATTCCATGCAAATAAATAAATAACCAATGACTTTTTAAAAACTCACAGTAATAAGAGTAATAATGAGTATTTGGGGGGTAGGTTTTAAAATAAAGTAGGATTAAATTTTATATGACCTATCATGGAAGACTGCTGATGTGTCTGTATGGAGCTAAAGTGCCTTGAATTGTCAGGAGTATAAACCTTTAATTACGCTCTAAATATTAAAGTCAAGTAGTTATATTAGATCCTTCTAAAATAACAGATCAGATGTATATTTTCCAAATAAATGGAAAATATAAAAAGAGGGAGTAAGAGGCAAAGAAAAATGTAGGTAGATATAACACTCAAAATAATGAAAAGAAATCCGTATGTATCTGTAGTAACAATAAGTATAGATGGTTCAACATTCCTCCTTAGAGACAGAGCTTCTTCGATTAGATTATGTATTGTTTTTTTTTTAAGATTTTATTTATTTGTTTTTAGAGAGGGAAGGGAGAGGGAGAGAGAGAGAAACATCAATGTGCGGTTGCTGGGGGACATGGTCTGCAACCCAGGCATGTGCCCTGACTGGGAATCGAACCTGCGATGCCTGGTTCACAGCCCGCGCTCAATCCACTGAGCTACGCCAGCCAGGGAGATTATGTATTGTGTATAAGAGACATATATAAAGCATAAAGACACAGAAAGGTGGAACGTAAAAGGATAGAAAAAGAAAAACCAAATGATTATTTGTTGAACAAATAATTAAAACTCTTGCACGGCAGAAACCTCTTATGTTTTCCCTCTTATTAAGAGACTTCATTTTTTAGAGCAGTTGTACTTTCAGAGCAAAATTGAGCATGAAGTATGGAGTCCTCGTCTGCCTACTTTGTCCCTTCCCACAGCTTCCGCCACCATCAACATCCCCCACCAAAGTGGTACATTTGTTAAAATTAATGGACCTGCACTGACACATTGTCACCCAAAGTCCATTGTTTACATTAGGGGTTTCTCTCCATATTGTATATTCTATGGGTTTGAACAAATGTAAAATGACATGTATTGGCCAGTGTAGTATCATACAGAATAGTTTCACTTCACCCCAAATCCCTTGTGTTCCCCCTATTCACTGAGACTGTGTTTCATATTTATATTTGTATTTGCTACTGAGCCATGGTTATATTAAGGGTTTGAAAGTCTCTGCTTGCATTTACCTGTTTTACTTGAGTCTCTTCTGATTGAATTCATGATAATCAGAGAAAATGAGACATTTTTGGCAGTTCCAAATAGTAGCTCTTCAATAACAATATTGCTGCCAGCACCATCAACTGCCTGAATTCTTTTCCAGACAATTTTCAGAAAATGCTCTTTCTTGAATAAACAGAGAATCAACCTTTTCTATTTTATCTCTTTGAACTGGGAGTGTTTAGCCCAGTTGTATGGAAAACCTCCCACTAACATGTTATTTGTAGTGATAAAACACTTTGAATGCTCTGTGAAGGATTATCAAATAATCTTATTTGTTTCAAGTTCGTGATTGTTATTAAAAGGACTTCCACCAGCTGGAGCCCTATGTGACAATTGTCAAAGATCCTGGCACAGGAATAACATCATCAATCAAGTTAACCATTCATCAATTGATTAAAAAAAAAAGATTTTTATAATATTTGTAAACCTTAACTGTACTGAAAATCTCTGCATCAGTTTTGTATTATGCATAATAAATTACTCTAAAACTTAGCAGCTTAAAACAACAAACTCAATTATCTCATAGTTACTGTGGGTTGAGAATTTTCAAAAATATTTTTAATGTATTTTCCGATACAGTTGCCATACTATTATTATATTAGCTTCAGGTGAACACCTAGTGATTAGACATTTATATACCTTGTGAAATGAACACTCTGACGAGTGTGATGCCCATTTGACACCATGCATAGTTATTACACTAGTATTAACTGTAGTCTCTGTGCCACAACTATTTTTATAACTGGCAATTTGTGCTTCTTAATTCCTTCACCTTTTTCACCCAGTCCCCTAACCACCCCCTCCATCTGACAGCCATCAATTTTTCTGCATGAGTTTGTTTCTATTTTGTTTGTACTTCTTTTTTTTAGATTCCACATATAAGTCAGTCATGGCATTTGTCTTTCTCTGACTTGTTTCATTTAGCATAATACCCTCTAGACCCACCCATATTGTTGTAAATGGCAAGATTTCATTATTTTTTTTATGGCTGAGCAGTACTCTATTGTATATATGACGAGGTCTGTCTAGAAAAGGTCCAGCCATGGTTAATATAACAAGAACAATTGGTGCAATATCAAGTAACCTGGCAGCCAAGGAGAGTGGACTGGAATGCCCACACATGAACAATGACGGCTTCATTGTACTAGTCAGTGGGGGCGGTAGACACCATTGAGTGAGCATGTGTACTGTGTGGTCACTACATTCAAAATGGCAGAGTGAGTAGAGCAATGAGTCTGCATCAAATTTTGCATGAAGCTTGAACATTCTTTCTCAGCAAGTATTCAGATGGTCCAGAAGTACCCAGCTGTGGGCAACTGGTGATTGGCAGCTTCATCATGACAACATGCCTGTTCATGTATCACATCTTGTGCAGTTTTTAATGTCATGCTCTATCTTTTCTGTAATACTTTATTGATTACATGAGTCAACTCTGTTCAGTGTGGGAGGGGCCTATACAAGGGCATGTACCAGGAGATAGCAATTTGTAGGGGATCAGCGTGGAGATTGGCAACCACATTCTCAGATGTAGATATCAAACTAATGTTTAGAAAGGATAGAAGTAACATTTTTAGGAAACAAAAGAATTTAGAATTTTATCCCTGTTTTTATTTTCTTTGTCTTACATAATGACATTTTTTATTTAAATCAACATTTTGACTTCTCCTTAGTTCCTACCTTTTCTAGATTTATTAAGCCTGAAGCTCTTGAAAGCCATGAAAACTGGTGAAATTTAGAGGTTTGTCTATTCCTGTTGCATACAAATATTGAGGATTTAATGGTCACTTTGCTATGAATATTATATATATGTGTATATATATGCATATATATAAATCTTGATAACTATCTGTATGTCTCATTTGAAGTACAAACTATCTTCCACTCCTATAATAATTATCTTCATTTATGTGTGGCTTTACCTACAGAGAGAGGTTATCTGCTTTGTCAAAACTTTGGCTATTTCAATGGGATCGAAGCCACATTAAGCACCAGGAAAATGTTTCATTTTTCTTAGCTTCTCATCCTCCTCTGATCTGAAATTTTCCTGTAGTTCAATGAAATTAATGCCTTTAATATGTTCCATCCATACTAGAATGATAGTACAAAGTGCTTTTATAATATTTTTAAAGAGATTATATATGAAAACCTGTCTACATTTGAGTAAATGGAGATAACAGAGAATCAAATGCCTCATGCTTTTCCAAAGGACTGCTTCCATGGGGTAATATAAGCTTTGAAATGTGGATGCAATTTTATGAAATTGGTGGCTTATGACACATTAAAATCTAGAAAGTCTGCAGTTCATTTCAAATTGAGGTCTTAAAAATAATGTCCTTTACTTATAGCTGCATTATTTTTTTATAAAACTTCAGGGACAATTATTTTAAAACCATCATCACCTTATGTTTAAATGAAAATCACAAAAACTTGATTTAGAACTGTTGAACTTAAAATATGAAAGTTGCTAGAGTCTATTTAATATAATCTTTAAAGAGATTTGAATTAAATAAATAGCTGTCACCACCACCAAACCTCACTCTAGATAATTTTGTGTGGGTCTCTTGTATCTTAACCTGGGAGAACTGCAAGTCTCTAGAGGCCTGCACATGACCGTTTTTACTTGTTCTGAAACCTTCATGGCTCCTCGCTCCTCTGGATTAGAGAATGAAGGAGCAGACATGGTTTTCAGAAGGTTACGGTCATTTTCTCCTTTTGTATCTCAGGTGTCCCCCAGCTCTCACTAATGTGTGTGTTCATCCCTAGACTCCTGAATTGGAATCTGCGAATTGCCAGAGCAGCAGGGTCTTTTTCGTACCTTCCCAAAAGCAGGCTGGTGGGAGAAAACACGTCCCACAGGAAATCAGAGGTGTTGCCTTTGAGCTTGCTATCTTTCTAGCTGCAGTGTTCTCTTCTCTCTGACTCAAAGCTCAGCTGCTCTGCTGGGACTCATTGAGGAAATCCAGAGAAATGGGTTATTGTCCAGGGCATGGGGACCACAGGCACCCATTGCCAGCTTATCTCCATTACCTTCCTTGGGACATTGGCTGGCGTATTTCTCTATGACGGTAGGGCAAAGCAGGCAGGGTGTGATCTTGGAGCTATTGGTTATCATCTTTGTCACCTCTAGGGGAGAACTGTCAGAAAATAAAATTCACACAGAAGAAGAAAAGGCCAGGAAGTGGAAAGAGACTTGTTTCTGGGCTCCTACCAGGTAATCGTTGGGTTTGTCAATGATATAAGCCTCCAAAATTCCCCCTTCTTGTGCTTAAGTAAATTCAAACTGAGTTTGGTCACTTGAGACCAAAATGAATCTGTATTAGAGCAGCAATTATGAGGTAAAAGTATTGTTTGTAAAAACCAAACATTATCTTTTGAATTTTCAACCAATAGTGAAGGAAGAATTCGGTTGTGTTTTTCATTGAGCAATGGCTAAGAAAACCCATAGATTTCCTCATCAAAGTTGGAAAAATACAGTGGCGTAAGCAAGGACTAATGGTAATGTAAAGAGGTTTGGGTGGGCTCAACGGCTGAATTAAGTTTGAGGGGAAAGCTAATGAATTTAGCCTATAAATGCTTTGGGGCAAGACTGAATACAAGAGACACTTCCTTCCTGTCAAGAGAGTTGCGAGAGAGCCAACCAGGGAAAGCAGCGGCTAAAATAAGGACCTGTTGCCTGGGTCAGTTTTAGGGTGTGAATCGCGGGGTAGGGATTGGTAGGGATGAAGAACAGTCATCTCTATGACTTTGTCCTGTGTCCTATGGTCCTATGACTTGAGACACCAAGTCTCAAGACTGCGAGTGACGAGGTCCAACAGATATTTAAGAACCAGATTAAAGTAAAAAGAAAATGTAAGTTCTGAGCCTGATTTTTGCTTTTGTCTCATGGGGCAACATCTCCTTACTTATGATTTCTGCTCACATGAGAGAGCCTGTGATGTGGTGAAGCCCTTGGGGACAAACAGGAAAAGTATTCGTGTGCGTGCTCATGGGCATGTGTTATATTTTGTCAGGGCATGAGAACTGTTTATAGTGGACTTTAATTTTTTCCTTGGTCTGTTGGAGGGCATTTTTGTGATTGGAAGGCGGAGGTGGGGAGAGAGAGAGAGAGAGGCAGAGTGCAGTAAGAGCTATTGAATAGGTGATTCCAGTACTTTGTAAGCATCGAGGCAGCTCAAGGTCACTGAGCTCAGCTGAGCTGCCTGTATTTCTGAGACACACACACACACACACACACAGGTTAATTTCTGGGCTCATACATTGGGCAGTGTTTCATAGAAGCAGCAGAGAGAAGACAAGGATGTGGTTTCACCGCCTAAATGATGAAAATACTTCAAATTCGAATTTAGAGAATCTGCAAATTCTTGGAATTACCCATCCAAGACATCCATCACATCTGAAACAAGTGCTGACAAGTTACTTACCCCATTTTGATTTCTATCTATAAAATAGTCCTTTTGGTGACTTTCCCGCCTTGAAAGATACCCCTGATATTTAGGGAAGAGAGGGGAGATGAAAGGATAGATGAAGATGGAGTTCAAGACAGTCCTCCTCCAGGCCCTTGAAGGAAATGAAGATGTTTCAATAAGGTGTTCAAATAATAGAAACTTTGGTGGTTAATTTGGACAAAGGAGGGAGTACAATAGTCTCCAAGAAAAAAGATGGGGAAACTGAGTCATGAAGCCTAAGTACATTTCAAAGCATTCCGTGCTGCTTGAGAGTATCAGGCAGGGCTTCAGATTCTCTGGTTGGCAAATTTTCAGCCTCTTCGTTGCTCTCCGACCATGTTTCCTAACATCTAAATTACTGAGTGTCACATTTAGTGCTGTAATGTGAATTGGAACAGCACATAACTGCGGTTATTTACGATTCCCAGCTTAAAACTTTGCTTTTGTATCTGAGAGAAGCAGAAGATTCACAGACCAGGATATATTTACATACAAAAACATTTATCAGTGTTTGTGCTCCACCTCAAGATATAGCTTGAATTACACTGGAAAATCATGTATTTAAAGATATGTATGTAATAAATCCAGTATCATTTAGGGAAACAAGACCTGCTATTAGGCTGAGGCACTAGTTGGCTGTTCATTTTGCTGGTCAAGACCTCGAGGCACAGCAATTTAAAGTCTAGCTCTGAAACAAGCAGCCCTCTCACCTTGGAAACCTTTCTTCTCTTCTGTTGCTAGGTCCTCCAGCCCTGTTTAAACACTGTATATAATAGCTTCTTGTGAGGAAACGGCATTTGGAGGTCTCTCCGTCTGTCAGCATAATACCAACATTGTAAAAATCACATGTTATGTTAGTGAAGCCCTCTCTTTCCTTCAGTCCCAATTTTTCTGCTCCCAAGATCAAAAACATTCAAGGAACAATTTAAAACTGACACTAGAATTTGTGCAATTATTTCCTATTTAACAGTATTAATTTTCCATGTTGAAAACGACTTCTTTAATGGGAAATACATGACACTAAAAAACAGCTCTGAATGAACGGCTTTCTTGTCATTCCTCGTTTCCCCAAAGCATTCCTTTCCAAATAGGTTACTGTGGGTGGAAGTAGGTAACTACTGAGTGGACCGTTCTGCATCTTCACTCTCTTTCAAGTGCCTAGTATATAGTAAATACTCCATGAATAACTGCTATATGTTTGCAATGAGTGCCCAATGAATCAGACCTAATTATTTTATATTGAGCTCCAGATCAATAAACTATTCTACTTTTGGGGAAAAATTTAACTATCTTGAAAAGATACCAACATTACTATGTATATATTTTTAATTTTAAATATTATTTTATTGTGAAAATTTTTTAGCATACTGCAAAGTTGAAGGAATTTTCTTACTTTATTTTTATTGTTGACACTATTACAGATGTCCCTATTTCCCCCTCCCACCCTTTGACCCATCTTCCCCTGTCCTTCTTCCCCCACCCCACCCCCTGCCCCACCGCTTCCCTCTGGCCATCGCCACAGTGTTATCTGTGTCTATGGGTCATGCATATATGTTCTTTGATCCTTTCACCTTCTTTCCAACTCCCCTGAAAGAATTTAATGCTGAATATATTTATACCATCACCTAAATCCTACCATTTATATTTTACTTACTTGATTATCACCTATATCAACTCATCTTATTTTTAATACATTTCGAACTAAATGGAGGACATCTATTGGTACACTTCAGCATTTCTATTGCCAGTTAGAGCATCCATATTGCCAATATGTGTTGAAAGCTTTACTTTTGATACAAATTTAACATAGAATGAAATACACTAATCTTACATGTACATCCACTGAGTTTTGAAGAGCACAATCCCCCCTTAAGGTATAGAACATTGCCATCACTCCAGAAAGTTCCTTCAAGCAAACACCATCCCCACCTCACACCCTCTTCCCCACCAGGAAACCACTGTCCTAATTATTTCCCACTACAGATGAGATTTGCCTGTTCTTTAACTTTATATAAATGGAATCACACAATATAAATTCTTTGGTGTTCTGTTTCTTTCACTCATCATAATGCTTTTGAGATTCATGCATATTATAGTGCGCATTGGTAGCTCAGTTCTTCTATTGCTGAGTTGTATTCCATTATTGAATATATCATAGTTTGCTTATCCATTCTCTTATTGGTGGACACCTGGGTTGTTTCTAGTTTTCACTACTAAAAATGAAGCTGCTGTTGTTGGCAGGAGGTCCGAGTTTCTTGCCATGTGGGCCTCTTCATGGGGCTGCTTGACTGTCTATACCAGCGGTCCCCAACCATTTTGGCACCAGGGACAGATTTTGTGGAAGACAATTTTTCCACACACTGGGGTGGGAGGATGGTTTTGGGGTAATTCAAGTGCAGTACATTCAAGCTCACCTCCTGCTGTGCTCCCCGGTTCCTCACAGGCCCAGGCTGGTACCGGTCTGTGGCTGGAGGTTGGGGACCCCTGGTCTACACAACTCTTCCCCTAGAGTAGATGATCAAAGGAAGAGAGCACGGAGGAAGTCGTAGTGCCCTTTATATCCTAACCTCACATGTGATAAACTGTCACTTCTACCATTCTATTTATTAGATGTGAGTCACTAAATATAGCCCACATTTAAGAGGTGGGGAATTAAGTTCCACGTTTTGAAGGAAGGAGTATCAAATAACTTGTGGACATATATTTTTTTCTTTTTCAATGTGTTGTTGTCTCTCATGCGCCCCCTATTGGGGACCTGGCCTGCAACCCAGGCATATGCCCTGACTAGGAATCGAACTGGCGGCCCTTTGGTTCACAGCCTGTGCTCAATTCACTGAGCTACACCAGCCAGAGCTAATTTGTGGACATATTTTGCCACCACCGCAGCCATGTATCTGGATCAAAAATAGGTGGCTCTTCTTCTTCAACTGAGGATTGCCACATTAAGGAAAGCCAGGGTAGAAATATGTGTTCCAGAGGAGGCTCAGATACAATGAATGACAGACCCACTTATATAGTCAGAAAATGGTGGTTTGGGGTTAATTAGCTCAGGTATTCTGACCACAATAACTCCTTCTACTGTTTCACAGTGGTTTTGACCTGATGTTGTCAATAAACACTTGAAAATAAGTCTTTCTGTTAATAACTCACCAGTACATGATTAAAAATGACCATGCAATAATACATTGTATATTTCTTATACTTATTTGAGCCCCATTAAAATGTTTCATTGGGATAATGTCCCCATGAACCAAAGAAGAGACAGATTCCTGTGAAAGGAATCCTTTTCATGGAAATGGTTTTCGATTGTTCAGAGCATCTTTCAACATATTTGATGTGTTCTTTGAAAATGATACATTGGAAAATAAAAGTTTGTTTTGTTTCCTTTTAATGACTTGAACTTTCTGCATTAATTATATAGAGATGTTTCAATTAACAAGCTTGTAGCTATGAGTTGACAGAATGACAATGTGTGTGCTCTTTGCTGTCTTTAGAACATCATTATACTATTTTAAAAGGTCAGGGACTGTAAGAGGTGCTGATAATTTGGGTCCTTGTTAACAGCAATGACAGGAAAATAACTGAAGACATTTTTTAACCGTTCCCAAAACAGTTGAAATTTGACTTCAGAGATACAATATAATAGTAGATTTTTCTGTTTGTTTGTCAACAGTGGTTGAACTTGGCCCTAGAAAATCTCATGCAATTTTTGAGTAAATAATAAATACTCCTTGTGTGTCACTAGCAAATTTTCTCAGTCAGTACCTTTAAAAATAATAGCCTTGTGTGAATGTCATGAAACCACTCAATGCATGCTCCCACAGAAGGCTCCCCATATTTCTCATTGGTTTTCTTATAGTGGCTCAAAAAGGGAATTATTCTATTTGGTCATGCCTTTGGTTCTTCGTCCCAGGCATATGACTACAAGCAGCATATTTCTTTTATGTGGCAAGTCCCCCAAATTAGAACATTCTCAGCCAGTTTTCTAAAATGAAAAATCCCTTTGCTAATGAGGGAGGCACTTTATTGAACTTTCAGGCCATAAGGTACATGTATCTTTATGTCTATTGGTTTCTCCCGAGTTATCTTATTAGTCAATTCATAGTGTGTTATAAAATGAGAATAACTGCGCATCAACTGCATTTTTATTGCCAGATGAGTACTTGTCTCCAGCAGGAAAAGGATGCAAAAATAATACATTATTTGTTTGTGCTGGTAGGTGTGTGGTCTTTGGAAAAACCTGTTTGTGGAAAAAAGAGGCAGGAAGAGAATATTACCATCCTAAACTTCTATGCACCTAGTAACAGAATTATTAAATGAGTTAAAAATTGATAGATGTATAAGCAGAAATAAACAAATCCACAATTGTATCGAGATTTCCCCATGGTATATCTTTTCTCATCTTTTTCTTTTTAACCTGTCTGTGTCTTTATATTTAAAGTACATTTCTTAAAATTAGCATATAGCTGGATCTTGTTCCTTTTAATCCAATATGAAACTCTCCATTTAATTGGGCATTTGAACCATTTGCTTTTAATGTTTTATTAGTTATTTATTGCTGCAGAATAATATCACCACAAACTTAGCAGCTTCAGACAATACACATTGCTTATCTCACTATTTGCTGTGGGTCAGTATTTCAGGCATAACCTAGCTGAGGCCTCTGCTTTAGTACATTTCACAAGGTTGCAATCAAAGTGTTAGGCAGGGCTGAGCTGTCATCTGAGGCTCAACTGAGAAAAAATCTATTTCTAAGCGAATGTGGTTGTTGGCAGATTCTCTTCCTTGCGTACTGTTAGAATGACGGTCATTCAGTTCCTTGCCACATAGATATCTCCACATAGAAGCTTACTTTATCAAAGCTAGCAAGGGAGATAGTCAATAGGGTCTACTTCCATGATGGAAGTTACAGTCTTATGGAACAATCATGGAGGTGACATCCAATATTCTATTGGTTAGAAGCGAGTCACGGTCCCACCTATACGCAAAAAGAGAGGATTATATAAGGGTATGAATACAAGGAGACAGAGATAATTGGGGTCAATCTTAGGGTCTTTACACCACATGTGTGACTGTAGATGTGGTTGGGTTTATATCTACCATCTTTCCATTTACTTTATATTGCCCCCATCTGTTATTTGCTCCTTTCCCTCTTTTTCTTCTATTTTGGGGATTAACTGAGTAATTTTTATAATACCATTTTATCTCCATTGTGCCTTTTTAACTTTTTAGGTATTAATTTAGGTGTTAATATAGTGTTGACTTTACAACTTATAGTATACATTTTTAATTTACCATAGTCTACCTTCGAGTGATATTATAGCACTTCCCATAGAACAAAAGGACCTTCCCATGGTATATCATTTCTGCCCATCTGGCTCTTGGGTTACTGTTTTCAAGTATTTTACTTTTGTATGTTATAAACTCCCCCCCACATTTTTCCTATTTTTAAAGAGACTTACATCATGAGAAATTACTTTTAAATTTACCCATACAGTTACCATTTCCAGTGCTCTTCTTTTGCATAGATAAAGATTTTTCATCTTCTATTATTTTCCTTTATTATTTCTTGTATACGGGCCTGCTTTAATGAATGCCTTCATGTTTTGTATGCCTGAAAAAGTGTTTATTTTGCTTCCATTTTTAAAAAATATTTTTTCTGGGTATAGTATTTGAGGTTGACAGTTTTTCTTTTATACTTTAGAGATATTGCTCCATTGTCCTCTGACTTGCACTGTTTATGATGAGAAATCTGTTGTTATCTTTGTTACCCTGTACTTAATATGTGTTTTCTCTTTTGGCTGTCTTTAATATTTTCTCTTTATCAATGGTTTTAAACAAACTGATTATGATGTGTCTTACTGCAGTTTCCTTTGTATTTCTTGCATGGGATTTATTCAGCTTCTTGAATCTGTGGGTTTATAGTTTTCATCAAATTTGAAAATTTTTGTCCATTGTTTCTTCAAATGCTTTTTATCCTCTCCATTTCCTTTCCCCTTTGGAGAGGAAAATTACAGATATATTTATCCATTTGAAATTGTTTCACAGACCACCAATGCTCTCTTTTTATCCCCTTAACTCTAGGTGTTTCACTTTAGATTGTTTCTATTATTAACTCTTCAAGTTTACTAACATTTTCTTTTGCTGTATCTAAATCTGCCATTAATTCTATCAAGAGTATTCTTCATCTTAGCCCGTATAATTTTAACCTTTAGCAGTTTAAGCTGGGTCTCTTAAAAATCTTCCATGTCTCTATTTGAAATTTTCAAAATTTCCTCTATACAGGGTGGGCGAAAGTAGCTTTACAGTTGTTCGTATGGAAAATAATACAATCACTTCTCAGCCCTTTGGCTAAGATCAAGTGAAAATACTGCAATAATTAATAAATAATAATACAAAAATAAACTGTTTTGTGTACTCATAACTGTAAACCTCACTTTGCCTACTCCTGTATTCTGAACATATAAAACAGTTATATTTTTTAAAATCCTTGCATTTGTGTCATTTCATGCTTTATTGATTTTAATTGATTGAATTTTTAAATCTTTTTAAAAATTTGGGTTATTATCCTGCTTCCTTCCATGCCTGGTAATATTTTTTACAGGTTGTCAAACATTGTCAATTTTACCATGTAGGATGCCACATATTTTTGGATTCCTGTAAGTGTTTATGAGCTTTATTCTGGGGTACATTTAAGAAACTTAGAAACAGTTTGATACTTTGGGGCCTTGCTTTTAAGTATAGTTAGGTGAGATTAGAGTGTTATATAGTATAGTGCTATTTCCACTCCCACTACTAAGACAAAAGCCTTTTTAATATTCTATCCAAACTCCCATGAATTATGTTTCCCACTATAGATGGGAGCTATTCTTGGTCCTATGTGATCTCCAGGGATTTTTCCCTTTAAGCTTCTCTGGTATTCCTTGTCTCATATGCAAGTTCTGACCCATACTCAGTTGAATACTGAAGGGGGGCCCTCTGTAGAACTCTAGAGTTCTCTTTTGCTATAGCCTTGACCTCTTTGGTGTTATGCCCACCTAACTATTGCTGCCTTGGCCTCTAAATGCTATATTCTCAACTCAGGAATCTGCTAGGACTTTCCTGGATTCCTTTCTCCATGCAGTAAGCTGGAACAATCATAGGGCTTATCTCATTTGTTTTTTTTTTCTCTCAGAGGTCATTGTCTTTTGTTTCCTGATGCTAATGTCATGAAAACCATTTTTCACACATTTTGTCCATTTTTTGGTGTATCTGGCAAGAATGTAATTCTGGTGCCTATTATTCTATCTTAGCTGGGAAAGGACTCTGACTCACCTTTCATTTTTAATCTTCTACATGCAGTCAGTGTTCAATTGACCGTTGAGTTGATTTTTATATATGGTTTATATTCTTCAGAAATATGTGTAAGTCTTTCTTAGGTTGGGTACTTAGGAAGTAGACGCTGAGATGTGGATTATTTTTTACAAATACCTTAGTGAGGAAGTGTTCTCAGGAGGAAATTGAGGGGAGTGGGACAGGACAAGGGAAGGCATCAACAAAGATCTGAATCTCCATTGGAGACTATTTTCATCCTTATCTGTAGCAGCCTAAAGAGCATGAATTGCACTGTAGAGCTGATTCCATTTTACACAAACGTGGGAATGGAAGGGCTTTTATACATCCTTGTCACTAAGTTAATGGAAATAAGCCATCTCTTGCAGGGAATGACCTCCCTGGTGATACAGCTCCCAATCAGACAATGACTATTTTCTAGAGAAGAAGGTAGTTGCAAGCCATTAATAGCCAACACTCACAGCATCGGGGGGGTCGGATATTTGGACCGAAGAAAGGGATCTGAGCAGAGCAACATCCCCCAAATGCCTTGTACTCCGTAGACATTCTGTATGTTAGTGCCTTAAAACATAGAACTACAGCAATACCACATTTTGGCAGAATAAATTATTTTATGTGGGTACATTTTCTAGGTACTGAAGATTGCACTTTTTAAAACTCTTTGATTAGACTATTTCTAAAATGTATCATATACTTTCTTTATATCATACAGAAAATAATGAGATCAAAATGCTCTTTCCTTGATGGCTCGGGGTGATAATTTAGGAACCGTAATCATTTTGCTGAGGTGCAAGTCAGTAGGATTTTCCTTTTTAAACTTTAGGTGGATATTAGGAGCCACTGTACAAGGCAGCATTCTGGGCTGTCAGACATCAACTGATGATGTTTGAAGTTTCTTCAACTTCAAATCTCTGAGGTCTGAGAAGTCCAGTGATCAAAGATGTCAGGTTTGTGAGAAAATAAGCTGCAAGTTATATCCTGAGAGCCTATCCTAGAGTGGATTACAGGGCTTTCATGCTTTGGCAATTGACAGATGATGTATCAGGTTCTGCACCATGCTCGTGCTTAGTTCTCATTTGTGGACCTCTTCTGCCCTAAACTGCAGCATCTATAGGAAGACTGTATTCAGTCCATCATTTATTAAATTGCTGATTGATGTTTTCAGATGAGAGAAAGAGTTTATTTGACAAATTTCATCCTTATGGACATTAAGGAATTGAAGAACAGACAAAATTGCTTTTACTAATTTTCTGACTTAGAAGCTTTAGGAGTCATGTGTTGTTTTTATAGTCTGAGATTAGGGGATGTTTTAAAGAAGCGAATAATCAGAATGGAGTGTAAGAAAAGGATATTAAATTTGCAGTTCAGTATTTCATTGTCTTCAAAACTTCTTTCCCAAATTGCAGTTAATTTAGCTTTGAACCCTGATGAATACTTTGCTAATACACATTGCAAACCAATTACTATGCGTAATAATAAATCAAACTGTGCATTTTGCTATTTTGGAGTTTTATTATCTGTGAACCTTAGCTGATTGATAAATAATATATTAGTTATCTATAGCTGTGTAACAAATCACCTAAAACTTAGTGGCTTACAACACACATTTATGATCTCAAAGTCTGCAGGCCTGGAATCTGAGCATGGCATAGTAGGGTTCTCTGCTTCAGGGTCTCTCACAGGCTGAAGTTATCTGAAGGCCCCAGCTGGGCAGGATTCAGTTCCAAGCTCACCCTCATGTGGTTATTGGCAGGATTCAGTGCCTTGCATTGGACTGAGGCCTCCGTGATTCATGAGAAGTTGGCAGGAAGCTTCCCTCAATTGTTTGCCATGTGGGTCTCTCTATAGAACATCTCACAACATGACTAGCTGGCTTCATCAGGGGGAGCAAACGAGAGAGCAGGATGGGGGGCCACCAAGAGAAAACATGCTAGCAAGACACAAGTCACAAGGTTTTGTAACCCATCTGGGAAGTGGCATCTCATTGCTTTTACTAGATTCCACTGGTTACTAGGTGCAGCCTACAAACAAAGGGAGAGGGTTACATGAGAGTATGAACACCAGTAAGTGGGAATCATTGGGAGCTGTATCAAAAGCTGCCTACCACAAATAATAAATGGCAATTTAAGAAAATTACAAAATGTATAACACAATACCACGGGGTACAAAAACAACATACTAGTGTGATTGAACTATTAACAAAATGGGAATACAGGAGACACAAGAAAGCTTAAACCCAAATTCTTTAATTCATAAACATTCATTGACTGTTTATTTGGTGCCAAGTATCACAACACACTCATGGTACCTCAGAGAGGAATAAAACTATTAATGAGTGAACAAGCTTAAAGATTAGAGAAGGAAGCCCTGGCTGGTGTAGCTCAGTGGATTGAGCGCGGGCTGTGAACCAGGCTTCGCAGGTTCGATTCCCAGTCAGGGCACATGCCTAGGTTGCAGGCCATGTCCCCCAGCAACCGCACATTGCTGTTTCTCTCTCTCTCTCTCTTTCTCCCTCCCTTCCCTCTTTAAAAAATAAATAAATAAATAAATAAATAAATAAATAAGATTAAAGAAGGAAATAAGAATGGAGAAAAAAATCATTGTGAAAAATTTCATAAGTACTTTGATTGCGTATAGTACTCGAGTGGATGTCGAGAAAATTGACTGAGAGTTAGTGAAAGTTGTTCAGGGAAGTGAGTAATGAAGAATTCCTAAGCAGAGAGTGATGAGAGGAGGAAGAACCTGCGTAAGGGAACAAATGTGGCTTATTTGGGGTTAATGTATTTGGGAATTTTCTGATCAAATAAATGCATAGAAAAATCATTAAGTGGCTAGAAGTTATTTTAACTGTCCCCCAAATCTCATTCTCAAAGCAAGGGAAGCAGAGACTGTTCAGTTCCCTGAATGAGTAGAGATTTAGTGAAAATAATCTTTAGAAACTGTTCTTGTCTCCTTAGAGATCAGTTGGGCTGGATTTATCTGAATTCATAACTTTGCCCTGATGAAACTTTGAAATATGCTCACTTTGTCATTAGGAACATGGCTGAAGCCCCTCTTTTCCTCTGTAGTATTTCTCTAACCCTAGTAACTCAGTCAGTTCTGGGTGGCTTCTGGCCACTTGAAGCTCCACCAAGCCACCCTTGATGGGCGGTGTCCCCAGTAGGCTTCCCTGTAGATGTCTCTCTTCTTGTACCCATCAAAGCCTACTTAATGTTTCCTCTTTAGAGGGGAGTGTAGGCGGAGGCTTGGGGTCAGCATCTGGATTGGCAAGAGAAACTGAAACCTGTATCACCTGATTTTAAGGCCAGTATCTAAGGTGGCTGCAGAAATTATCCATCGTGATGTGGGGGAGAGAGGTATGGTTGAATATAGAAGATGATTACACTATTTTGCTTTTAATTATCTCATTTTTTGCTTTTGCTGTCATCCCAATTACATCTTCACAAATATACCTCCTTTCTTGCAACAGGAACATGTATTTATTTCTGAGTTTAACTGTTTTGGCATTATTCAGTTTCACATTCTTCAAAATAATGACTACGGGAAGCCATTATCTAACTATTTATGAGTTTTCTACTCTGCCAAGTCAATGTTTCCTATTTTAAAATGTGAAGTTATATTTAAAAATAAATAACATGTTAGTTTGTGTCCAAAAATTCTGTATGCTAGGGAGAAACTGTAGCTCGGAGAGGGTGACAGAGTCGACATATGGCCCAAAGCCTGTGTTCTGTGTACCAAGTGAAGCAAAAGATCCAGTAGACAAAAATAATGTCTGGAATCTTTGACTGTCTCCCATGTCAGGAGAGCTTGCAGGCAGTGAAGACTGGGCAAACGGTCTTTCTCTTTTCCAATAAGGAAGAGCATTCTTCGAACTATAGGTTGATAAGCTTGCTCTCAATCCTGGGAGTGAATAGATGAGTAAGATGAGCTAGGAAACCATATATAAGGCAGTGATGTTGACTTTCTGATCCTCTACACTCCCACGGCTATCAACATGGCTTTCTGCAGCTTTTTGAATTTGCCTATTTATAATGTAATATCCAGCATCCCCTTGTCTACTTGAAGATCATAAAGACCCTCTTTCTTCTTGTCCACAAGACAGTTCTCAGAAGGCATCTTACTTTCTATTTGAATAAAAAATAAAGCTTTTAATTTCAATGTTTTCTGGAACTAGTACAGGTCATCAGCAGGCTCTCACTGGTACAAACTTCCCTTCATTTTTCCTGCAATGCACTTTTTCTAAGTGACATGCTATGATTTTTTTTTAAAGATTTTATTTATTTATTTTTAGAGAGGGAAGGGAGGGGGGGGAGAGAGAGAGAGAGAGAGAGAGAGAGAGAGAGAGAGAGAGAGAAACATCAATGTGCGGTTGCTGGGGGCCGTGGCCTGCAACCCAGGCATGTGCCCTGACTGGGAATCGAACCTGCGATGCCTGGTTCACAGCCCGAGCTCAATCCACTGAGCTACACCAGCCAGGGCGACATGCTATGATTTTTAAGTTCTGAGCCACAACAGCCACACATGTGAAATTACACTATAATTATATGCTTATGTATCTGCCTGTCCTACTAAATTGGGAACTCCCTGAAGGTTGTAGCCCAGTGTCATTCACTTAATGTATTGAAATGCATATAAAAGTACCTGGCACCTAGCAAATTGTAACAAATGCTTGTCTGAATAAAATCATTCATTCATTTATTCAAATTATTTAATCTACCTGAACTTTACTGATTTATTAGGATAGCAGTCCAAAAAGCACCTGGCAAATCACCAGATACATAATGGATACTCAATAAATAATGTGATATTCCTTCCCGCTACTCAGAGATGCAATCCACCAAACCTAAAGGGTTAGATATTATTTTAGATCAGTGAGTGTTCTGAGACCACATTCTCATCATCTGTTCTAAACTCATCTATGTCAGCTTCAAGTTTACTTGTCTATATGCCTCTCTCCTTGGTAGAAAAACAAAAGGAAAGGCTTCCTGGGCACCTTGCTTTCTCTGTCTTCCATGAACATGATTTGTGTACAGACTGTGAGACCTATTCCTTTTACTGGGTGAGCACAGCTGTAAATAACCCCTAACCTTCCAGATGTGATTTGTTTTGGTCCAGGCCTCTTTTTTAGTCATCCTTGGTTAAACGTCTGCTTTCTAATTTTTGTATGTGATGTTTTTGGGTGTCTGAGATCACCAAATGACTTTATCATTCATTTTCCACTTTGATCAGGAAATGTTTCCACTTTGACCAGCTCAGAAATGTTTAATGCTTACAAAATGGAAACATGATACAATCTCACATGTCACTAATACAGTCAAATTAGTACATGTGATTTGAAATCATATCAATTCATTAAAGAACTTCATTTTGGCCTGTATATTTTTACAAGAGGCCACATTTACTAATAAAATGTCTGTGAAAAGTTTTTTTTTTTTAATGGTTTGGCTTATCAGGATGAGAGCCTAAATCATGAACAGAATTTATTAAAAAGGTTCAGGTCTATAGTTCCTTATCTGCAGTTCTGAAATCCCCAAACTCTGACAAGCTAAAGTTTTTTTTATAATTTATTTGGTGACAAAATTTGAGCAGAACTGAAGAGAGGTTATTTATAGTCTCTCTCTTCCTTACTTTGTGTGAATATTTATGTTTCCTGGCAAAAATATCAATGTTTGCATACTATATGATGCCCTAGGCTCCATTGTTCTCTATGACCTTCCTAAAATCTGAAAAGTCTTGGTTTTGAAATATTAGTGCCAGGAATTTCTTTGGGGGAATGCGTCATAGGTCTGTAGTTATCCACCTTGATCACTGGAGTGTTGGTATATGTATTTAAATCTTATGTGTAATTAAGTTCCATCATCTTTATTTATAATGGTTTTGAAGAATATTAAAAATAGTTTCTACCTACCAAAGTATTTATGGATGAAATAATATCATGTCTGGGATTTGTTCAAAATGAGAGAGAGGAAGCGGGTGTCAAGAACTTTGAAAAGTCTTTGATATTGCTGTACTTTCAAACTCACGTTAGTCTACCACAGTTTCATGACTGTTGGCAGAAGACACGAACCCCTTGGGTTAGAGATAAAAGACTACTATTCACCAAACAGCAAGCAGCATTAGTTTCATGTTCATATCATATCCCTTTGCCTTCCAAGTCCCACGGGGCAATGTGAAGTGGCCCAGGAGGATGCTGTGCAAGCAATGTGTTTGCATCTCAGCTGGGAACCCCTGAGTTTATGGAACCTGAATTTTTTATATCGGGCAGTAAGCCAACCTGCCTGACTTTACCCTGGAGGGAGCCATTATCTGTGTTATACTGGTTGGTAAACAGATCTGCCCTCTGCTCTGAAGAATGGCGCTATCTTTATTATCCAAGATTGTTCGCTGTACCAAAATCCATGAAAAGTAGTCCATAACAAAGCAGTCTGTCTGCTCACAGGGTATGCAGAGACACAAGACGCCCACAGAGAATCATCCCCTATCAGTGGTGGTGGCGGTGGTGGTGGTGGTAGAGACATGAAACAAAATTACCTTAGTTGATAATTATTAAAACTGGGTGATGGATACATTGAGGTATAGTTTATTTTTATATCATTTGGATAATTTCTGTAAAAAACAAGTCAAAAACAGCAGCTACTGTAAGTGACATGCTATGTGACACTCCCTATAAATCACATAAGAAAAGACTGATAAGTGTGTTAACTCTTCACTCGCTCACATCTCCACTCCCCTGAGCAAATGCCTCAAGTCTGTTCAGTAAAGGTTCTTTCAGGCTAATTACATTGTTGGTTTGCTAGAGTACTGACAAGTTTATGTGATTAATTCAAATCTCTACAGTTAAATAACCACTAACAGTGAGAGCTGAGAATATAGGGCAATGCTAGAAAATGACCCTTCAGATTTTATTTTTCAGGGAGCATAACATGAATATTATGTACACATAAATATACACATCACAATATACATATAACATACATATAACACACATGTACCAGTGAGATGGAGGCAAAGAGATGTCATTTATCTGCAAGGCCTTTTGTTCCTATGAATAGTAATCAGACTGTCAAAAAAGGAAATCTTGAAAATAATGCTAATGTAGGTGTTTTTAGCAAATATATGTTCTTAAAATATACATATTTTAGAAAAACATAAATACATTCCTGTTCTAAAAACAGAGATGTCTAGACTAAAAAGTGAATGTCTTATTCTGTGCAGATCAAACACCACCTCCTGTCCAATTTCCTATTTGCCTCCAGAAAGGCAATTACCGTTAACAGTTTGACAGTTTGGTATGTATTCTTCTCAGCTAGTTTCTACAAATTTACATACATTGATATGTAAAAGTACAAATACAGTTTTAAAAAACATAAATGAGTTTATACTGTGCATGCTTTTGTAGACCCTGGTTTTTTTCCACTTAAGGGTTTCTTGGAGATATTTCAATTTCAGTATATAAAAACTATTTCCATTTTTAAAACTGTTGCATAGCATTACGTAGGATAAATGTATCATATCTGAAATATCTAAGCTCATCTCTTACTGCTGTGAAGATTTTTTTGTAGTTATTATGAACTCATATCACGAATGCATTCTGTATCAAGTAAGCTCCATGGATCAGTTCCTGCCTCCTGCGTCTACAAGACAACCTCAAGACAAACAAGCATGTAGCAAGAAAACAATTTCTGTACATGTCAAGAGCTTTGAGGACTATTTTTTTAAATTGTGAATCTTATTTTAAATCCTTTTGCTAAATTGAGGAGGAAGGGAGCTTAATGAGAAATACAATATTTACATAGTCTCAAAGAATCACCTCATTAATTGTTTATAAGTTACAAAAGGAAAATCCATAAATGAAGGAAGCACACGTTAATCAAATGACCAAAATCAACATCACCAGTAAAGCCAAATGGACATCATGTGCCTCCAGATATGAGACCCTGAGAAAGTCACATCACTTATGTAGTATTCCAGCCAGGTATGCATTATTTGAATTGAATCATGAGAAAACATTAGATAAACCTATGTCAAGGGGCATTCTATAATGTAACTGGCCCATACTCTTTAAAAATAGTGAATGAAATAAAAATAATGATGAAAGACCAAAAAAAATACAAACCCAGGGAACTTAGGAACTGTTCCAGATTGAAGAAGACAAAATATATGTAACAACTAAATGCAACATGTGATCCTGGACTAGATCCTCTACTAGGAAAAAAAACTGCCATAAATACATTGTTGGAACAATCAATAAAACTGAAAGATGGACTAGAGATTAGATTTTAAGACAGCATCAATGCTAAATTTTCCAATTTCAACAACTGTATTGTGCTGATATAAGATATGTTAGAAATATGTTAGGGTACATAGAATACATAGTGAAGGATGAATACGAGTAAATGTGTATGCTATCTGCAAAAGATTCAGAAAAAAGTGTGTGTGTGTGTGTGTGTGTGTGTGTGTTAGAGAGAGAAAGAAGGAATATGATAAAGTAAATGTGACAAATTATTAAAAATTAGTCACTATGGATATGGTTAATGGATACATAAAGTTTAAAAAATTATTTTTGGCCCTGGCTGGTGTAGCTCAGTGGATTGAGCGCGGGCTGCGAACCAGGCATCGCAGGTTCGATTCCCAGTCAGGGCACATGCCTAGGTTGCAGGCCATGTCCCCCAGCAACCGCACACTGATGTTTCTCTCTCTCTTTCTCCCTCTCCCTTCCCTCTCTAAAAGTAAATAAATAAAATCTTAAAAAAAATAAAAAAAATTATTTTTCCAACTTTTCTCTAAATTTGAAATTATTTCAAAATAAAACTTGAAGAACGTGCTTTGATTTCAAGGGCATGCAGAGCCCAGGAGTGGATAAGTCGTGCATACTAGTTATGGTCATGTTTCCTGTTCATTCTTGGAGTGTGAGCTCTGATTGTAAGACCTGAGGGAATGGTTCTTTTTCAATAGACTTTCCAGATATTTCATGAAACTCACAACTAGAAACTGCCGAAGCACTTCAGTTTCAGAAATACAGAGAACTGAATAGCTGTTAATTTTCAGAGGCAGGAGAGGAACTTGTCTTTTAAAGGCAAGTTGTTTTAATAAAACATTGTCTTGCATCAAACTGTTGAATTAGTTCTCCTTTGATTGGCACTTTTCACTAAGCTGTGTCTAGGCGCATAAACTTGCCCTCACTTTCGTTCCTTTACTTTTTATAATACTGGCAGAGTTAGTGAATAATGGTCCATGGCTTTAAGTGTACAGATGCATAAAAACATAGAAATCATTTCAACAGATCAATAATCCCTCTTGCTTATCTGTCTCTGAGTTGCTCTGAGGACGTGGCAATAGCAATCACTGTATTTATTTATCTCAGTAGCTTTATTGAAATAAAATTCACATACATACATTTTACTCATTCTAAATGTACAACTCAATGGTTTTTAATATATTCACAGAGGTGCGAACACCACCATAACCTAATTTTAGAACATCTCCATCATCCCCAAAAGAAACTCCATGCTCATTAACAGTCACTCTTCATTTCCTCTTCTCCCTCAGCCCCTGGGAGCCACAAATTTATTATCTGTATCTATGGATTTGCTTATTCTGGACATCTCATGTAAATGATATCATACAACATATGGTCCTTTGTGACTGGCTTCTTTCCATTAGCTTACTGTTTGCAAGGTTCATCAATGTCACAGCATGTATCAGTACTTCATTTCTTTTTGTTGCTGAATAAAACTCTGTCATGGGAATATACCACATATTGTTTATCCATTCATCAGATGATGGGCATTAGGGTTGCTTCTACTTTTTAGCAATTATGAACAATGCTGCTATGAACGTGTGTGTGGATGTATATTGTAATTTCCCTTGAGTATATATGTAGGAGTGGATTTGTTGGGTCTTATGATAACTCCGTATTTAACATTCTGTGGAACTGCCAGACTGTTTTCTAAAGTGGCTGCACCATTTTACATTTCCACCTGCAGCCTGTGAGGGTTCCAATGTCTCTACTTCTTATTGTCTGTCTTTTTTATTATTACTATCCTAATGGGTATAAAGTGGAACCTTATTGTAATTTGGATTTGCATTTCTTTAATGACTAATGGTTTTGAGCATGTATTCATGTGCTTATTGGTCATTTTAGTATCTTCTTTGGAGAAATTTATATTTAGATCCTTAGCCAAGTATTAAACTGGGTTATTTATTTATTAATAAGTGATTTTTCAGACTTCTTTGTATATTCCAAATACAAGTTTCTTATTGGATATATAACTGGCAATAATAATTCACACAGAATGGCTATCATTTGACTGCTGTTGCTACTTAAAAAATCTCTTGGCCCTGGCTGGTGTAGCTCAGTGGATTGAGCATGGGCTGCAAACCAAAGGGTTGCCAGTTCAATTCCCAGTCAGGGCACATGCCTAGGTTGCAGGCCATGTCCCTAGTGGGGGCCATCTGAGAGGCAACCACACATGATGTTTCTCTTCCTCTCTTTCTCCTCTCTCTAAAAATAAATTCAAAAAAATTTTAAAACCACATAAAATTAAGTAAAAAAAATCTAGATATATTTCAATTTCAATGTGTATGAGCAAGTCTCAATTTCTTTAAGAAAACTGTTGAAAAGCATTCCATATTTGAAATAGCCCCTAATAATTGCCACCTGAATGAGGTCTTCCATCTGTACTCTTATAGGGCATATTATGAACCACACTCATCTATATTTTGGGAGTATTAGTCAAATCCACTCTACTAGATTTATGCTAAGATTGAGAAACATCTATTTTGTAACTTTTTGGATGTGTGTGTGTGTGGTTTTCTTGCACAACCCTTAGGACATACTGTTACAGAACAAAACAAGGGGGCCTGGAACGATAATACTCTTGCAGAAAGAGACTCAGGTCCGTCTTGTCCGCCGCCTTAAAGGAAAGATATCTCTCAATGCCAGAGATTCGAGAAAAGGAAAGGAAAACGTTTATTTAGTGCTATACAAACTTAAGGTAGTGACCTAATGTCTTTATCAAAATCTTAAAGTCCCTTAAAACACCCACAAATGCACACAGTCCTTCCTTCCCCCTTGCCCAATATGGGGTACCATATCTCAGGAAAGGAAATAGAAGTCCAGTCTCAGGCAATGTCTGGTTCTTCCCAGTAATCCGTGCTCGGCTGGTAGGCCTCTCTCGGTTCTCAGCACCATCAGCTGTGTCTCCGGAATCTCTGCTAACGCCGGGTGATGGTTCCCCCTACTGCTGCTGTGGGGGTCCCCACTCTGGCAAAGGTGCGTGGTCCTCTCTCCACTATGGCTGCCGTGTCTGGGTTTAAATCCCCACGCCAATCTTCCTCTGCAGCCCTATTTCCGACTCCTCCTACACTCGGCCACACTTGCCTCAATCTGCTGTCCTTTCCAGCTTTTCTGGTCACCATCAAGGGTCTGGGCAAGTGTCACCCCATGTCCTGGAACCAATCTCCTCCGAGCTCCCATGCAAGCGCTGTAACTCAGGGGACCTGCCCCCCAGTCACATCTCGGGAGGTGTCCCTTTCCATCCCCCTGGCCCAGAGCATGGCCATAGCTATTTAGCATATTCAGGCAACCAGCCCAAGGCTATAGGTATGTTAAATAACCACGCCATGGATTAGCTGCAAAGCTGCCCTGCATGTTCTTGCTCTGTGTGCCCCTTCCCCCAACTCACACCTGTGGGGGGAAGGGGTAAAAAAAAACATCTTAGAATCTCCTGGACACCTTGAGTTCTGGGCCCCATTTCAAATGTCCATTTGGGGTCCCCCCTCTTGGCTGCACCCTGTAACAATACCACTCTGCTGGTTGGTAAGTTTAGAATAGAAGAGTCCTGCTGACTCATTGTAAACTCTCAAGAGAAGAGTTTTTTCCCTTTGCGTCTTGTTTATGATGCTGCAGAATACATAATCTCAGAGTTGCAAAAGACTCAGTGGGTCCTGTGGTCCAGAGGAACTCACAGTGTTGTCCACAGACTGGTACCAGGCCACAGTCTTACTGAACTACAGTGATTGAGTATAGAAATGGAGAGTCAGTGTTTAGAAACTGTTTCTGTATTTGATATTGCTGTGAAAGCCAAACACACAAGATTGTATTATAAAAACAGCAGACGACAGTTGATAAGAAATTTTAAAAAGACCCAAAGACAATTGAGAAATACTTCTGTAGTCTAATCCGTCACCCACAGCAAAAATCCTTTCTGTAATCAACCAACTAGAATTTACTTAATCAGTTTAGTTTATTAGTTCATGGAAGATTTATTTGGCCTCTACAACATGTTGTGAGCTGGTTAAGCTACAGGCCCATATCCTGGTTTTTCACTTACTAGGTGTATGAACATGAGGAGAGTTCTTAATCTCTCGGCCCCAGTTTCCCAACTATAAAATGGGGGAAATAAGGGGACCTATTCCCAAAAGGTTATTTTGAGGAATAGATAAATCAATAAACATATAGATTTCGAAGAACTTATATATATTGCATGTTATATATCATATATATTTAGAATAGTTTTTA
>PVIA01012125.1:0-39840 GCA_004024845.1 Tonatia bakeri | reverse complement strand
AAGAAAGAAAGAAAGAAAGAAAGAAAGAAAGAAAGAAAGAAAGAAAGAAAAATTTCCCAAATGAAAGAACACATAAAAGCTCCAGAAAAAATACAACTGAGTGACAAAGTGATAGCCAACCTATCAGATGCAGAGTTCAAAACACTGGTAATCAGGAAGCTCATAGAAATGGTTGGGTATGGTAGCAAAATAGAGGAAAAAATGAAGGCTATGAAAAGTGAAATAAAGGAAAATGTACAGGGAACCAACAGTGACAGAAAGGAAACCAGGACTCAAATCAATGGTTTGGAGAAGAAGGAAGAAAGAAACATTCAACCAGAATAGAATGAAAAAACAAGAATTCAAAAAAATGAGGAGATGCTTAGGAACCTCCAGGACATCTATAAACATTCCAACATTGGAATTATAGGCGTATCAGAAGGAGAAGAGGAAGAGCAACAAGTGGAAAAGTTATTTCAACAAATAATACAGGAGAACTTCCCCAATGTGGCAAAGGAAATAGACTTCCAGGAAGTTCAGGAAGCTCAGAGAGTCCCAAAGAAGTTGGACCCAAGGAAGCACATACCAAGGTACATCAGAATTACATTACCCAAGATTAAACATAAGGGGAGAATCTTAAAAGCAGCAGAGAAAAGGAGACAATTACCTACAAAGGAGTTCCCATAAGACAATCAACTGATTACTTCAAAGAAACCTTACAGGCAACAAGGGGCTGGAAAGACACATTCAAAATCATGAAAGGCAAGGACCTACATCCAAGATTGCTCTATCCAGCAAAGCTTTCATTTAGAATGGAAGGGCAGATAAAGTGCTTCTCAGATAAGGTGAAGTTAAAGGAGTTCATCACCAAGCCCTTATTTTATGAAATGTTAAAGGGACTTATCTAAGAAAAAGAAAATAAAAAATATAACAGTAAAATGACAACAAACTCACAACTATTAACAATCAAACCTGAAAAAAACAAACTAAACAAACAACTAGAACAGGAACAGAATCAGAGAAATGGAGGTCACATGGAGGGGGAGTAAGAGGAGAACAGAGGGGGGAAATGTACAGAGAATAAGTAGCATAAATGGAAGGTAGAAAATAGACAGGGGGAGGTTAAAGACAGTATAGGAAATATAGAAGCCAAAGAACTTATATGTACGACCCATGGACATGAACTAATTGTGGGGAATGCAGGTGGGAGGGGGTATTCAGGGTGGAGGGGAATAAAAGTGGGGGGGGAGGATGGGACAACACTAATAGCATAATAAATAAAATATATTAAAAATAAAAATAAAAAGACCCAATGGGAAGAATGCAAAACAAAAAATTTCATATAATATAAAATAGTATTTGCAGAAGATATAATGTTACTTAGCAGTGTTCACTACGGTAATAAAATAAACGACCAAAAAAAAAGCTAAGTATAGCTGCTTAATTTCAGTAAAGCTTCTGGACTTCTTGCTGATTGAATGTAACATGTCTTTGATGGCAGGAGATTCAATGTAATTGCAAGGCTTAAGAAGAGAGCACTAAAGCCAAAAACCTATTAGACTCATGGTATTGAGAAACTTCAGACTACTCCATATTAGGCAAATCTTCAGTTTACTTAATTGTTGGCAGATGAAAACATTTGAAATTTTGAACCAATATGCATGCACACAAATGTGCACAGAAACCCAGATACACGCAGATATATAAGACAACATCGAGAAATGTGAAGGTCTGAGGTTTTAGATTACTTGTACACTTACAAGTTAGCCTGCCATTGTATCACGAGACTCCTAGGCCAGAGAACAAGGGATGTTATCACACACAGCACAGCAAGCTTGGCCTTCACATCCGCAGTAGCTCCTCTCGCCTCCCAAGGCCCACAGGGTAATGCCCAGAACCTCAGGTGGATTCTGTGCACACAGTGGATTCTCATCATAGCCAAGGAACACCAAGCTAAAGAAAAAAACAATCTTTTATAAAAGGCAACAAGACAATATGCCCTACCTGTGACCCAGAGGAAAATATTGTATTTCTTATACTGGACAATAAATAAAACTGCCCCTTCTCCAGAAAAACCCATCACTATCTCCATCTTTCAAGGCTGTTCACTATACAAACAACCTTGAAAGAACTGTCTGCCTGAAGAGCTATCAGAAATTTTCCTTGCAACAGTCTGTTGCATTAATACAACAGATTCATAGAGAATTGAATCCCAATACAGTAGATAGTATTTGTAACATATATACGAGGTCTGTCCTGAAAAAGCCCAACCATTGTTAAAATAACAAGAACAGTTTGGGAGCCCAGAAATCTGCATTTAAAAGCACACACTCTGGGACTTCTGGCCAAGATGGAGGCATA
Organism: Tonatia bakeri; assembly: GCA_004024845.1. Lineage (NCBI taxonomy): Eukaryota > Metazoa > Chordata > Mammalia > Chiroptera > Phyllostomidae > Tonatia > Tonatia bakeri. The sequence goes on along the minus strand of PVIA01012125.1, from coordinate 37,500 downwards.
GGTAAATATACTGTGCCTCCTCACACAACCAAAATAAGGACAACAAAAATTTAGAAACAAAATAACAACCAGTACTGACAGAAAATTGAAGTCTATGGAAGTCCAACAACCAAGGAGTTAAAGTAGACATTCACCCAGAGCAGTAGGAGGGGTGGAGGTGAATAAAGAGGGGTTGTGGGCAAAAAAAAAAAAAAAGTAGTACCTGGCAGACCTGGGTGCACAAGGCAGCAGCTGGTGAACCCAGGGTGCGCAAGGCAGCAGCAGGCAGACCCAAGAAGACAGTGGATTGTGGAGGGGCGCCAGTGTGCAAGGTGGCCTGCAGAACCGGGCGGTCCCACATTCACACGCAGATAAACCAGGCAAAACTGGAGAGCAAGACACACTGCCCAACCCAGAGGCCCAGCGCTGGGAAATAAAGCCTCAAAACACCAATTGAAAACACCTGTGGGAGCTGAGGTGCCAGGAGAGACTCCAAGCCTCACAGGAGAGTTCGTTGGAGAGACCCACAGCATCCAAGGATGTACACAAACCCACCCACATGGGAATCAGTACTAGAAGGGCCCACTTTGCTTGGGGAAAGCGAGGGAAGTGACTGAAATCCAGCAGAGAGCGGAGCAAGCGCCATTGTTCCCTCTTGGAACCCTGCCCCACATACAGTGTCACAACCCAGCAACTGGGCTGACCTGCCCTGGTGATCACCTAAGGCTCCGGCTCTCACTATGTAACAGACATGCTGAAACAAAACAAAACGAAACAAAACAAATGGCCTAAATGAAAGAACAGATCAAAGCTCCAGAAAAAATACAACTAAGTGACAAAGAGATAGCCAACCTATCAGATGCGCAGTTCAAAGCACTGGTGATCAGGATGCTCATGAAATTGGTTTAATTTGGTCACAAATTAGATGAAAAAAGTGAAGGCTATGCTAACTGAAATAAAGGAAAATGTATAGGGAACCAACAGTGACAGGAAGGAAACCTGACTCAAATCAACAGTGTGGAGCAGAAGGAAGAAAGAAACATTCAACCAGAATAGAATGAAAAAAACAAGAATTCAGAAAAATGAGGAGATGCTTAGGAACGTCCAGAACATCTGTAAACATTCCAACATCCGAATTATAGGTGTATCAGAAGGAGAAGAGGAAGAGCAAGTGGAAAAGTTATTTCAACAAATAATACAGGAGAACTTCCCCAGTCTGGCAAAGGAAATAGACTTCCAGGAAGTTCAGGAAGCTCAGAGAGTCCCAAAAAAGTTGGACCCAAGGAGGAACACACCAAGGCACATCATCATTACATTACCCAAGATTAAAATGAAGAAGAGAATCCTAGAAGCAGCAAGAGATAAGGAGGCAGTTACCTACAAAGGAGTTCCCATCAGACTGTCAGCTGATTTTTCAAAAGGGACCTTGCAGATGAGAAAGGGTTGGAAAGAAGTATTCCAAGTCATGAAAGGCAAGGACCTACATCCCAGATTGCTCTATCCAGCAAAGCTTTCATTTAGAATGGAAGGGCAGATAAAGTGCTTCTCAGATAAGGTGAAGTTAAAGGAGTTCATCACCAAGCCCTTATTATAGGAAATGTTAAAGGGACTTATCTAAGAAAAAGAAGATAAAAAAATATGAACAATAAAATGACAGCAAACTCACAATCATTAACAACTGCACCTAAAACAAAAATGAAAACAAACTAAGCAAACAAATAGAACAGGAACAGAACCACAGAAATGGAGATCACATGGAGGGTTATCAACAGGGGAGTGGGAGGAGGAAAGAGGGGAAAAAGGTACTTATTTGTCAAAGAATAAGTAGCATAGATGGTAGATAGAAAATAGACGGGGGAGAGTAAGGATAGTATGGGAAATGTAGAAGGTAAAGAACTTATAAGTATGACACATGGACATGAACTAAAGGGGGAATGTGGGTGGGAGAGGGTGTGCAGGGTAGAGGGGAATGAAGGGGGGAAATGGGACAACTGTAATATCATAATCAATAAAATATAATTTTTTTAAAATTTAGAAAATGACAAAAAAAAAGAACAGTTTGCATGACATTGATGTAACCTGACAGCCAAGGAGAGTGGGCTGGAATGCACATGCACAAGCAATGATGATTTCACTGTACTAGTCAGTGGGGGCAGCAGATGCCATTGAATGAACATGTGTATCATATGGTTGTCACATTCAAAATGTCTGAATAACTACAGCAATGAATCTGCATCAGTTTTGGACTGAGCTTGAAAATCCTCTGCAGAAACTACTCAGATGGTTCAGAAGGCCACAGCTATGGGCAACTGGTGACTGGCAGCTTCATCACAACAACATGCCCGCTGATGCATCACTTTCTTTTGCCATGAAAAGTAACATACTTTTAGTCCCAGATATTTGGGCATAGGGTCTTTTTGGAAGCCGTAAATCTGTCCACCACACTCTGCTATACAAAGTGGTGTCCTTAGACCAGCAGCGTTAACATCCCCTGGAAATTTGTTAGAAATCTAGAATTTCAGGATTCATCCCATATCCAATGAAATCAAAACCTACATTTTAACAAGATCCTCAGATGATTCAAATATACACTGATGTCTTTATGTCTTGAACATAGTGCCAGATACTATTGCTACTTCTTGAAAAGTTAAAGACAGTCAAAATTTAGATAGTCCATTTCTCCCTGCTAATGCCAATTGTTCCAGAGTTCTCACTTTATGAAATCTGGAAGCTGAGGTTGTATAGATAGGGCTAAGATTCTCACCCTGCTTATTACCACCTGCTGCTGGTTAGACTCACTCAGGTAATAAGCTTCCTTGGGTTGCAGAAAGAGGCCATTTCTTCCCTTAAGTTATAATCTTTCATTGCAAATTCACATAGTCAGTTTTTCCGTGCATGCAGCAAAGTGGATTGGTAAAAGAAAAAAAGGTTGACATTCTTATCCTCATATCATACCCAGCACCATTCCCCTACTTAACCCCCAAGGACTAAGTAGAGATCTCCCAGGTAACTAGTTTAGAACCGCCTTTACATTATAATGAGTATTTCCTTAGGAACTCATGCCTTCTTAACAGCTAATCTTAGTTGGGGCTACTTTCATCCATCAAGGATATTTTAATAATTTTGAACTTCAAAAGGAATATTCTTAGTCCCTAGCAATTTTCCAAAGTTAAGTCGGATTCCAATAAACCCAAGACTCTTTCATTTAATGTAATTTTATATCACTCAGTATTAATGGGAACAAAAACTGAATTACAGTTTAGAATCAAGGCCCCATGTCATTTTCGATTGGAATAAAAATGTCTTTGTTAACTAATAATATTATAACGTTCCTCATTCTTTAATATACAATGATCTAGGAGTTGCATTTAAATGAAAATTTAAAGGGGTGGTGTCATTATCATGGTGGAATTAAGTGTTTCCTACTGTCTCCCCCCCACCCACACACACAACACTGATTGAGACAATCACCCACGGACAGGAGAGCCTTTGTGGAAGTCCAGGAGTCCGGCAGAGCAGTTCAGTCCTCCAGTGGAGACGAGAAGTGAGACTGGAAACACCGAAGAAAGTGAAAGGAGCAGTGGCACTTTACCTTCATCGCCCCTCTCTCCCGGCAGCAAGGCTCAGTGCGACGAAGGTTCTTCTTGGCCCGTAATTTCTCCTGTGGGGAAAGTGAGAGCACACGAGTCTGGCTTCCCCAGCTGTGAAGGACACTGTCACGGAGACCTACTACTCTCTCGCTTCATCCCTGAATACTGACTTGTGAACTGCAGGATAAATCAGGCAGAGTTGCTGGGAAAACAGCAGCCAGAGGTCAGAAGAGACCAAAGGTATATGGCCCCTATGTGAAGTGTTGGGGTACTAGTGAGCCAGATGAGGAATGAGCAGGTGAGACCTCCCCAGAGGCTTATTGACAGGCTTTCTGATAGAGTCTGAGAAGCACTTACTAGGAGCCATGTACCTTGGCTATGTTCTGAAAGAGAGAGGGACAGTTGATACAGTTCTGTCACACACTAAGAAACAGGATATCAAAAAAAATCAACAACTGTAAATTTCTACAAAGAGTTCAAGGGCAATGAGATAAGAAAATTATTTTGGAATTGATGTTAGAACACAATTGGAGACTATTAGAGCATTTTCAGTAAAATTGTGTTTGGGTTCAGTTCATTCATAGGCATGAATTGGGATAACCCAAATCCTAGATTTTCTGAAACACTCCCAGTTTTAATTTATTCTGTCTCATTATACACAATGTGTTTGACTTTCCATTTAAAACAATAGTAACATTGTGGTAAATAGAAAGAAATAATGTATTGTCAATGAACAGAAAGTGAGCTGCAAGTACATATAATTGGAAGTAGAATCAAGAAAAGGTTTTTGGGAGAGGGGAGTTCTCAACACATTCAGAGGCAGTAGGGAGGTGAGCACCTAGTGCTCATAATGTAGGCACCTAATGTGGGAAGTAAAGATTTGACAGAAGAAAGGGGAATTATTGGCAGCACTAGGTTTCAGAGGAAGGCAGAAGAAGGTGGGATCGATCGCACAAATGGATGGAAAAATGTACCTCTTTTAAATATTGTAGTAGTAAGGAAAGAATAGCTAAAGATGTGACCTGATGGATGTGTTAGTCAACTGGATGCAGTAACCCTTTCACAGCGTATACACATATCAAATCATCATGTTGTGTATTTTAAGTATCTCACAATTTTATTTGTCAAGTATTCTTCAAAAAATCTGGGGGAATATATGAAGGCAACGACATTTTTAAGTAGAAAGAGAGTGGATAATGATGCTAGTATGTAAGGTCACTAAAATATAAACCCAGGAGATCAAGATTATTTGATCATTCTGTTTGACTGGCTTTCAATAAATATCAGCAGAATAAATTTTGTGCTCTCAGTCCTACCAGGTAAGGGAGGAAGCATCTTGATCTCATTAAGGTAAAAATGTGGCAGGAGCTTAGAAAGAGGGATTTCGGAAAGTTCTGCACTACGTGACACTGAGATAAAATAGTCACTTCTCATTGACAAGGGCCCAACTGAGGATATAGCAACAGTCTGCTCTTCACCTGCTCCAACCCTATTCAGAAGCCACTTTGGCAGTAAGGTCTTACCTGGACATTCTACCTAAAAAGACAACTCCTTCTCCACCTGCCTCTGCCTTTTATGCCTACCCCCTCCTTTGTACTTATACTCTCTGTTGTGCTACATATTTTACTTTATTATCTTCTCTATCACCTATCTCCCTTAGCAGAATGTAAGTAAGGGCAAGGATTTGAGTCTGCTTGTTTGCCACTCTCTCCCATGCCCAGCATGTTGAATGAATGACTGCCTCTCTATGAGAGACTGATACAAGTTAAATGAACTTTTTCAGTAGAAGTGAGTTATTTAAGGAGAAAACATGGAAGAAAAAATAGGTAATGGAAATGTTCCAGAGTGAATACTAACAGAAATTCAAAGGAACGGGGGGGTGTCTAGAATGTTAACAACTAGTGGAAAATAAGGTAATTGGGAAAGGGGAGATGAAATGATTAAATGGGGTCATTCCCACCATGGCAACAGTAGCAACAAATACTACCTCCCTCTTAAGATGGCTTCTAAGAGGTGGGGGTGGGTGGGGTTCAAGCAACATGATCTATGTGAAAAACAATGTTGCCTGGCAAACGGGTAAGTGCTAAGTACTTGTCGGCTGGTGCTATCCTTTATATTTTTCACATTGTCCTGGTCCAGAGACACTGAGAACTAAGGCAACTTCATCATTCCTACGTCTCTATCACACTGCTATCTTGCCAGAAGGATGAGCCTACAGAAGACAGGAAAATCTTTACCTTTTTTCTAATGAGGAGGTGCAAAGCACAGAATACGCTTCTACCTGGAAAATCTGGATTTGCCAGGGCTGTCAAGATGTAATTAAGTTACCCATCTAACCTTTGTTCTGCTACACAGTCCTGATACATGTACACATACCCCTTTACTGGATCACTTATACTCAAAATTATATGACCTAAATTGGGTTCACACTCTAAAACATACCTGACACATGCAGAGAGTGATGGAAAGAACACTACTGTGCCCCTTTACACCATGCTGTTGCTGACACACTCAGATAGCAGCCGACTCTAACCCCAAGGTTGTATTCAGCCCACTTAGTCTTTCTCTGTATCATTTTTGTGTTATTGAATTATTGGCCTGTAATTGAATCCATGCTCTTTTGCCCTATAGATTAGCTGGAAGAGGGGGAGTAGAATCATTTTTCCAATTTGAAGGTCATTTTAAGTAACAAGCTTACAACCATTTCCATGTGAACTGGCTTCCAGTACCACACACAGTTCATTGTTGTCATCACCCACTGAATGGTTAGAGTGAATCAATGGGAGGGGTGCTACAAACGGGAAAGCTGAGCGTCATCAGCAAAGCTAAAATATTTGCCCAGGTCACATAATTTGTAAATTTGTAAATGGTGAGGCTCAGATTGCTTTGACCCCAAAGCCAACATCACCACCCAGGTTTAAGACAGATGACTTCATCAGCTGCCATGTCCTCTTCCAACCATGTTGTCTGACAAGATCCAGGACATGGAAAGAAGGAATTCAAGGAATCCATCTTCCTGGAAGAGAACGTGGCATACAAAAGGAGGGCAGTAATTTTCCTGAGATTGCTCTTAATAACTCCTTGTAGATATTATTCATGGTCCTGCTTTGTACCCTGATTTCACATAAGAATAGGCCATGAGGAAAGAGAGGCTCAAAGCCAGTCAATGATTGATTTTGAGGGAAATTCTGAAGGGACAACTAGTTCTCCCCAGACTATTGAATCATGCCCAAATTGTGTAAACAATGTGTTTTATAAACCTGAGTAAGAAATTATCCTCAATTGTTCCCATAAAATAATTCATGAATCAGTTATAACAGGCTGAATTGTTGGTAAATTCTCTCACACCTGTTCCTCACCCACAGATACAAAGGGTCTTCCAAGAAAACAAGAAAAAATTATACAGTCCCCTACCCACAGCCCAGGGATACCCCTGGGTAGCATATTGGATTAATGGTAAATTATGTTATCCCCAAAAAGGAGCTAATAGTCTCCAGAGGGTTCCAGATCTCCCATTGCCTCATACAGGGGCATATAATGAGGATGACATTAGAATGGTCAATAAGGATGGAGTCCAAGTGCCTTATAATAGTCTAAATTTCATGGAAAGGTTAGCTGAAAGCAGACCTCCCTGGTGTTCATTTACTAAGGAACAAAACAGGTCACTACTCCACCAGCTTGTCAAAGGATTTTGCCCACATTTCCCCCTATCATGCAGTAGCTTCAAAATAGAACTCTCTGAATTGTCCAACTAGAAATAGAATAAGATATGAGAAAGTCAAGAGTGGCCTGTACCTAATAAAATTTAATAAAACTGTCTATCACCTTTTAAGTCAAAAGGTTTACTGTGACTAGATTTCCTCTCTATCTCTCCTTACATGTTTGTTTTGGTGATCAAAAGGTGGTGGGATTTTTAGATATCTATATTTTAGGTTTATTGATTTGAATAATTCCAATGAAGTTGTGTAAAATAATTTCTTGATCAGAGAATAAAATCTAAATGAAATAGCCCCTGAATGTCTAAAAGTTGTTGAAGTAACAGCCCCTCCTTTACTTTGAATAGGAATATATATCAATTAGAATTAGACAGGCAAAGAAATTAGAGAAGCTGGTTAGCTATTACAAACCAAACATGTAGAAATAATTACCAGAGACCTCTATCCAATCGAGCATATCCTTTTGCCTTGTGACAAATTCTGAGAACTTTAATAAACAATAAGACATTCAAACTCTGTACATACAGCTATGTCTAATTGTTTGCATTTAATAGGTTACTAGATTAGCATGACCAGCTATTTGGGTAAAAAATTTCCTGCTTCACCTAATTCGCAAATGTTAATCACTGCCAAAAAATGAAAATATAAAAATCTGTTTGTACTTGCAATAAACAGAACAGAGCTTCACCATCCTCTGAGTCGTGTTGTCGTCTGTTACCCATCGCTGACGCCTTATCCACCTTCAGGAGATCCTTGACCCAGCTGCGGCCAGACCACAGCAATCAGCATTTTCCATTTCCAAATGCTGAGAGAGATCATGGCACAACAACATCTCAAAATGGGACTACATAGATTTCCTTCAAAAGTCTGAGAGAAATCCTCTCCCAAGTCCATAAACAATATCCAATATCATTCGGTATTCTGCATTCACATTTTGAAATAAGTCATATTTGTTAATTAAAAGAAAACATATGTCTGCACCAAATTTTTCTGGCCAGGAGTTAAAGCCTATTTAGATAAATACCGTGTTTCAGTAAATGTTTAAGAAAGAGTACTAGTTGATCATGAAGCAGTTTAAATCTTTCTGTAGATATTTTCTAGCTGTGTCTATGTGATGTGAGTTTGAGAAGCTATGACACGTTTGTTAGAGGTTGTTATCTTTCACACACACACACACACAGCCATGTTTCTTTATTCTCCAGATAGGACAAATCTTGGTCTACACAATGGAACTGAATAGAAAAAGAGAAAGACATCTGGATGTCTTTTTGCCTCCTGTCCTATCTGAGAAGTTCATCACAAAAATGTAGAACTTGCCATCATGACTCATTAGCCATTGGTAACGTGCAGGAAAATAGGCATTGCAGAATGTTATAAAATGTAAAAATCTGGTCTTCTCCAAAAAAAAAAAAAACAGACCAAATGGAAAATAGAAATTAAAATATATAGGAATAGATGTGTGCATTTTCACCCATGCAATTTATCTTTAATTTATCTCCTACAGGACATTTTATGAACTATTTCTGGGTGGTAGATTCCTCCCTATTATAGCTATGTGCTGCTGCATAACAAATTATTCCCAAAGTTAGTGGCTTAAAACAACTAACGTTTATTATATCAGTTTTGTGGGTCAGGAATTCAGAAGTGTTTTCACTGGGTGGTTCTGATTCAGGGTCTCCCATGAAGTTGCATGGCATACTGCAGGCAGCTGAGGGCTTGATTGGAGCTGGAAGATGCATTTTTAAGCTCACTTGTGTGGTTGTTGGCAGGAGCATCAGTTCTCTCTCACTGTTGGCCAAGACAACAGCTCCTTGCCACCCAGGGCTCCTCCACAGGGCTGCTTGAGTACTATCAGCACAAGGCAGGTTGTTTTCCATACAGTGAGTAAACAAGGAGCGAGTGAACCAGTGAGAGTGAACAAGGAAAAAGCCATAATATTTTTTATGGCCTAGACTAAGAAGTTATACCCATCAGGTCTGCCGCAGTCAGTTCATCAGAAGTGGGTCACTAAGTAGAGCCCACACTCAACGGGAGGGGAACTAGGCTCCACATTTTAAGGGGAAGAATATCAAATAATTTGGGGGTACTATTATTTTTATAAATAAAAATAACATTTTGTTTATTGTTTTTTGTTTTGTGACATTTTGTAAGTCTAAGGTATACAGCATGTTACTTTGATACATTTATATATTATAATACAATTGACAATGTAGCAATACTTATCACATTATATAATTATAGAACAATATTGATGACTATATTCACTATACTGTTCATTGTGCATTAGATCTCTGTGGATTATTTACTACTCATTACAAGTTTGTACCCGTAAATACTGCCACTCGTCTCTCCCTCAGCCCCCTGGCACCCACCATTTTACTTTTTTTTTTAAAGTTTGTAGGCATCTTTCTAAACCAACATATGCACTAACACTTATACTTTCCTGCCCCGCCCCAGTCCTGTCCCAGATTCCTGTGACTATTGGGCTCCCAGGACCAGAATTAACCACAATTATACATAAGTGAACTTATTTCAGTATCCACTATGTGTCAGGTTCTGTTCTATATACAGAAGTAAATGAAGCTAAAAAGTCCCTCCCTTTATAAAGCCAGCAGAAGGAAACTGACAGTAAACAGACAAATATATTTAATGATAGTGATAAATACCATGTTAAAAATAATAAAACAGGCTGAGGAGTTAGAAAGTTATGAGTACTTAGCCAAAAATGCTATACAACCACACATCATACATTACACGGATATACTGTTTCCCCACCTTGAGAATTCAAGCGACCTCCATCTGCAAAAGTCATTATCTTTGTCCTTGACCACATGCTTTGTTCTTTTCCCTAACATTTATGTACAACCCAGCAGTAAGATTTGCTTCTGTGTTCTCTCCCCCAGGTTGGCCAGGCCTCCACTGTATATGCCAACTCCCAAAAAATATCCAGAAATTCTCTCTCAGCATCTCCTCAAACAGCTATTTCATCTTTCTTTTGTTACTGGCTCCCCTCCATGAAAACCTGGCATGTAATGCCTCCCCTTCTGGAAGACCATAGGCTCTACTGAGACTGGTGTCTGCTCTCCACCTGAGGCACATCAATAACCAAAGCATCTCCACAACCAGGAATAGGAAAACCATTCTTTCTGTGGGTAGCAGCCAATCTGATGTCACTATCAGCCTATCTTCACCCATAATCCACCCCCATCACTGGGTCCTCAGTTCCGACCTCCCAATCAGGATCCTAGAACCCCTCTAAACAATGTATAATAAAACAACAGAAAAACTCTGTAAGCACCAATAACACACGAATCTTTATATCATATAACTTGGAGGTGGTATGCTATTACATACTTATAGTACTTTTCACCATTTGTACTTTTATAACTATTAAATTTTTTAAACTATGAGCTTAGGAAAGATTCAAAGTAGAAGGAGACTAATTATTTGTAATGGTAGAGTTTAAATATTGGGCTACAATTGAAACTTTTATTTAAAAAGTATTGATTTCCTAAATAGACCAAAACATCTCACCTGTGCTTTATTTATTTGGTATTTTTCCTTATTCCAACTATATGCTAGGTGTCTATTTCTATTTAATAGAACTCAAGTGGTGAAATGTTGATGTTGTATATTTAAAAAACCAAGTAGGCCTCCCTTTTATCTGCCATATTACCCAAGATGGAACTACACATTGGCAAATCACATTAGCCTTCTTGGTTACCTTCTGTTCATACTTGCTGTGCCAGTGGGGAATATGAAAGTTGAAACTTTCCACCAATGGCAGACAATAAAACTGAATTACAGTGTTCCAAATTTTCTGAATGGCACTGGATTGCACTTTGCCATTTTACTTTTTTTTAATCCTGGCCTGCTTGAATGTGTTATACTGTCTCTACATGAAAAAGAGTACTCAGCACACAATTTGTGGTGTTTAAAAAGAGAGATAGGCTGCACTTGCTAGTGTCTTCATCAGTTTTTCCTCTTGACATTCCTTTCTCTCAGTAAGTATATCCTAATCTTATAAACTGTTACACAAGACTAGTTATAAAGTCATTATTTTGCTTAAAATAACACAAAATCCAATAGATGACACAAATAAAACCATAAATATATGCTGACACCATGTCCTACTTTAACCATTGACTAGAGGAAATGTAGTAATGGAACAGCAACATGATTTCCTAAACACCTCTACCCAGAGCTCTGTCACATGCTTTTCTAAAGGTAGCTAAACACACACACACACACACACACACACACACACACACACACAGGAAAATTCAAGGATGGCTCAGTCAAGTACCAGTTTTTAGTAGTCTGTATGTCTTAGCTCAAGTGCTGTAACAAGTTACCACACACTGAAAGCTTAAAAAGCAAAAATTTATTTCTCATAGTCTTAGAGGCTGGGAATCTGAGACCAGGATACCAGCAGGGCCAGGCTCTGATGAGGGCTCTCTTCACAGTTTGCAGAGGGCTTCCTTCTTGTTGTGTCTTCTCATGGCAGGGAGTCACAGGCTGCAATTTCTCCAATGTTTCTTCCTATGAGAACACTAATCCCATGATGGGGACTCCACACTCATAATCTAATTGCCTCTCAAAAACCCTGTCACCAAATATCCTCACATTGTGGGTTAGGGTTTCAACATATGAATAGGGTGGGGAGGGGAACACAAACATACAGTCCATAACAGGTACTAAAACCCCACTAGAATAAACTGAAAATATCATACTAATTATATCAAGTTTCCACTTATAACTTGTTATGTATTTAATGAAATGGAAATTGGCCTCACTTTTGCCAAAGTAATGACTTTAAGCGAAATTTTTTAAACAAAATTAATTTTAAAAAAACTTCTCATTAATACCATCTAACCTCTACTGGGTATTTCTGAAGCATGTTTGTATAAGATTCACAGTGCAACCACAAGCCACATCAGCACCAGTAGGACCTGCCAGCTGATGGTTACCTGAGGTCAATGCTCTCAATCACCTAAAACTCTCAGGAAACACTAAATGGCATAGTGCAGATTCCTGGAAACACTTCCCTCATTTTATTATCTAGATTTCAAATTTTTTATCTAATATGTCTCCTAATACAATGTCTTCTCTGAAAAATTACAAAATAAACCTAGAAGGTAAAAATGAATTACAGAAAATAATATGGAAAAAACATTTCTAACACTAGATCCAGAAAAAAATCATTTTAAACATTTTAAATGATGGTAATTTTTTTAAATTAATAATGTGCTTTTCTTCTGCCTTTTTGAGTGAGACCATCACTCTAATTGACATCTGACTATAAAGAGAAAGAATGAAGTAATATCCCCCTTCTAATTTCCAAAAAAAAAAAATTATGCAGCAAGAAATAACCTTGAATGTCAAGCATTCATTTTGAGAGATATAATCTCCCAGAGAACAAGTACACAGTAGGCATTCAACAAGTATTCAGTAGATGGATGGATGAGTTTTTTGTTTTTATTTATTCTCACCCAAGGACATTTTCCCATTGCTTTTAAAGAGAGAGGAAGGGAAGGAGAGAAACATTGATTGATTGCCTCCCCCACACACCCAGACTATAGGTTGAACCTGCAGCCTAGGTGTATACCCCAACTGGAAATTGAGCCCACAGCCATTTGGTTAAAGGATGATGTTCCAACCAACTGAGCCACACCAGCCAGGGCATCAGGGGTGAGTATAAATTTCTTTATCATCTCCTTTCACAGCAACTGGGCCTGGAGTTTCCAATTCATCCTGGAATTGCCAGATTCTGAATTCTCCCCTAGAGTAGAAAATAGCGTTTGTGATAATGGAGACACATAGCGGACTGTTCTATCAAAGAAAGAATATGATGCTGAGGGGCAGGAGGAGGTTACACCACTACCTCCCCAAGGAGATTGTGGAAGAAGAGTAAAAAAGGCAGCAAGACAACCAGAAGTGCACACCCGTGTTTCCATGCGTCTGACCAGTAAGGATAACGCTGAAAAACCCCTTTCCTGTTGAGGACCCCTGAAAAAGATTCTTCGTGTGGGCCCCATAGCAACCTGGGGAGCTGTCACATGAATTTGTCAGTATGGCTTGGTCAGATAAAGAGAGGTGCCAAAATCTAGCATTTCTGAGCAGCTCTACCTAAAATCTAGCAATCACCCCTCTAGGACCCTCATGCCCAGCCCTTAGCTCCTCAGCAGCAGAAGAGTGACTTGCATCCTAAGGCAGGTAATAGGGTCAGCAGGTACTAATAAAAAATTAGTGATTCAAAGAAACACAAGGACCCAATTAAACAGTAAGTAAAGATCGCCCAGGCACTAATCTGGACATGGCAGAGAGTCACAGGACTTCTTCCTTAACAGCTGTGGATAATAACATAATATACATCTGTAGTTGCTCTTCAGGAACCAGAGGGAAACTGTCAACAGCAAAGCACAGAACATTTTTATTAGCAGATTTAAATGTATCTTTTAGTTTTTCTGTAATAAGAAATCAAAAGTAGATACACTTAGATGTATTTGATCTTTTTTGGTAATGATTTAGGAACTTGATTAATTTGGTTAAAAGACTAGGGTTTCTTCAGATAAATTCCCAGCAGTGGAATTGCTGAATCATAAGGCAGTTCCATTTTTAATTTTTTGAGGGAACTCCATACTGATTTTCACAATGGCTGCCCCAGTCTGCATTCCCACCAACAGTGCACTAGGGTTTTCTTTTCTCCATATCCTCGCCAACACTTATTGTTTGTTGATTACTGAAGACAGCCATTCAGACAGGTGTGAGATGACATCCCATTGTGGTTTTAATTTGCGTCTCTCTGATGATCAGTGATGTTAAGCATCTTTTCATATGTCTATCAGTCATCTGTATGTCCTTTTTGCAAAAAAAGCCCATTCAGGTCCATTTTCATTTTTTCTGGGAATTTTTCCAAAGAAACCCAAAACCCTAATTCAAAAGAATATACACACCCCTATATTCATTGCAGTGTTATCTGTAATAGCCAATATTTGGAAGCAAGCCAAGTGCCCATTAATAGATGAATGGATAAAACAGTTATAGTATATTTACACAAAAGAATACTACTTGATCTTAAAAAAGAAAATTTTACCCTTTGCAGCAGCATGGATGGACTTGGAAAACATTATGCTAAGTAAAATAAGCCAGTCAGAGAAAGATAAGTACCATATGATTTCACTCATATGTTTAATTAGTGAACAAACTGAACTAACAAGCAAAATAGAGACAGACTCATAGAGGGCAGGCTAACAGCTCTTATGGGGTTAGGAGGTGGAGGGATTGAGCCAAAAAAAAAAAAAAAAAACCAGGACACATGGACATGGATAACAGTATGGGGACGTGAGGGGAAGGGGGCTTGGGGGAAGGTGGAACACAGTATAAGGGGGATAAATGGTAATAAAAAATACAAATAAAAGAAAATACTAAAAAAATAAAGACAATTACAGCCAAAATAAACAAATAAAATAAATTAGAGACTAGGTATACTCGAATTTAGCTTTTGGTTAGATATGTTAAATTAGCCATTTTAAGAGTCATGGCTCCTCTGTGAAGGGAAGCAGAGTGCACCACCAGAAGGGTTGCCTTTTGGGGTGTTAATTTTAAACTGATTATTAAGAAACAAAACACACACACACACACACACATACACACACACACACCCCTTTAATCTCCCCTCCTTAACTGACTAGAAGGAATCTGGGGGAGAGGGGCAGGGAGTGGCGTTGCTTGATCCCTGCACCTTTTTCACAGACCAGTCAACATTTTTCTACCAAACATTTGACATTTGCTTTTCCACCTTGATGTGGATAGCTTTCTTTCCCTTTATAAGGTCTCAAATCACAACCCCATTTGTCCCTCGTTTCAGAATGAAATAGAAACCTTAACTACTCAATATTTCTTTGGGTCTCTATTTTTGTGGCCCCCAAGTATGCCTTCATAAAATAGAATTTGTCCATTTTTTCCTGCTAATCTGCCTCTGTTCATTTGACTGTTAGACCAGCTAGAGGAAATTTAAAATGTACCTTTTGCCCCCACAGCTGGCTGTTAAAATTTCCAGTTAAAGATTAGGAAAGAATGCAGCCATGTACAGGAGCCTGGAAACCTGCCTCTAAAACAGGTTTCAGGTAATATATTGCTTGAGATAAGAAAAGGATGTTGCCTGCTGAGCACAAGATGGATAGATTTGTTTTCCTTCTCTGAAGGTAACATCTCCAAAACACAACGCCAAAGCAGATTGCAGAACTTGTGTGCAAACAGGAAGACCTCTTAACCCTGGTAACAAAGACCCTAGATGGGATGACAAGGGAGAAATAAATCAGATTAAGATTATGAAAGCTTACATCATAACTTATTGATACACAGAGCCAATGAGCCTGTACTCCTTACTCATGATTATTTTTCCTTTTCACTCCTTTTTACCTTAAGTGACCCAAAATATAAACTACCCGGGTGTTCAGGCCTTTGGCCATCTGCTGCTCACTCTCCTTTCAGGAGTACCTTGAAATACACGCTTTTTTTCCTTTCACTGCAACCCAGTGTCAGTTTACTTGGCTGTCTAGCTACCAGGCAAACAAACTCACTTCTGAGGGGACAACATACCTGGCTCTCCTGTGGCACAGATGAGACACAGAAGTAGCTGAAGAACAGCCAAGGAGACTGGCAGAAGGGGCACCTCAGTGAGGGCAAAGTGGTCCTGAGCCAGGGCTGCAGAGCAGAAGGCCAGGTCCCAGCTGAATGAGAGCCAGAGCTAAGTTCAGAGACTTGAAACTGCTTGTGGGAGGGTAGATCTTTCTGAGTGTATCAGTTCTCCATCATCATGTAACACATTACCATAAATTTAGCAGCTGAAAGCAATACACATGTTTATCTCACAGTTTCTGTGGTCAGGAGTTCAGGCATCACTTAACCTGGTCCTGTACTCAGGGCTTCACGAGGCTACAACTAAAGTGTTGGCAGGCTGTGTTTTCATTCCAAGGCTCAAAGAATTATCTTCCCACTTCATTCAACTTGCTGGCAGAATTCATCACAGCCATAGAGACCTGAATTTTTGTTGGCTGTTAGCTTGAGGCCACCATCAGACCTAGGGGCCACCCACAGCTCCTTGCCACATGGGCATCATTAACATGGCTGCTTATTTCACCAAACCCACAAGAAGAGTCTCTACTGCTTGGAGCCTCTGACCTCAGGGAGGGCCAGTCCTCCTTTTAAGGGCTTTCACATGATTAAATCAGGCTCAAGCTGAATAACCTTCCTTTTGATTTTACTAAAAGCCAACTGATTTGAGATCTTAATTGTATCTGTAAAATCCCTTCATCTTTGCCACCTACGTAACTTAGCTACAGGAGGGACATCTAGTCATCTTTGCTATATTCTATTGGTTAGAAACAACAACTCACAGGTCTCAACCTAAATCAAGGGGAGGGGATTATCCAAACAAATAAACATTGGAATTATTGGGGTCATTTCTCCACACTACGGGAACTAGTATGGGAGTCCTTCTGCTCCACAGCAGGGGAAAGCAAACTGCAAGTCACGTGGGGCAGACGGCACCCAGGGTAGGTGATGATGGTGGCCATTGTCCCAGAGACCACAGAAGCCTCAGACACCACCCTACCACATGGTCACACCCCACTTTCCTCTCCCCAAATACCCAGGAACAAACTCTAAAGGAGACAAAGAAGGAGAAAGAGACAAAATATGAAAGATTAACCATTTTTTACCTCTAGAAATTGAGCTTTATCCAAACAAACTCTCTAAATCTTGAGAACAGAGTTAACAGTTAATTTTTTCAAGTGTGAAGGGCCAGATTAATTAGAGACAAAATGAAGGGTACATATTTTTGTCCACACAGAGGTGTGCAATAAGAAATAATTTTGGCCTTGCTGGCATAGCTCAGTGGATTGAGTGAGGGCTGTGAACCAAAACACCGCAGGTTCAATTCCCAGTCAGGGCACACGTCTGGGTTGCAGGCCAGGTCCCCAGTGGGGGGCCACGTGAGAGGCAACCACACATTGATGTTTCTCTCTTTCTCCCTCCCTTCTCATCTCTAAAAATAAATAAATAAAATATTTTAAAAAAAGAAATAATTTTGGTTTGCTCCTTGCAGGATGGGGCAAAAGTAGGTTTACAGTTGTTCTTATGGCAAATAATACAATAATTAATTAATAATGGCAAAAGAATAAACTCTGTGTTTCACATACTCACAACTGTAAACTTACGTTTGCCCACCCTGTATATTTTTATGAAGGTTTTATAACCCAGTAAGCTATCTCTGTCCTTGGTGAATATGACTAATGCTATCCACTAATAAATAATGGAATACTGAGAGACCCTTTTAAATAAATTTAAATGTTGTATAATATTTGGTGCATAAAATCCTCAATTTTTAACGTAAAAAAACAAGAATAATTTTGCTAAGAATAAAAGCCAGTTTTTGCTAACAGAAAGTCAGTTTTTCCTCGTCCTGCTAAAGAATGCCCATTTAAGCTGCTGTGAAGGAATGAGACAGTGCAGCACAGCCATATTACTCAAACTAGGATTTCATGACAGCATGCAGGTGTAGCTTACAAGAGAAGTCTCTGTCGGTTGTTTGTTAGAAATTAGAATACGTTTTACCATATTAAGTACTGATTTAGCCATTTATCATATGCTAGACACTATGCTTAATGCTTTCTATACACATAGTTTCAGCAAATCATGAAAATTCTATGAGGAATATGTAATTATGCCCATTTGACAGAGGAGAGAATGGTGGCGTTGAATGGTTTAGTGATTCACCCAAGGTCACACAAGCAATAAGTGGTCCTATAGGTATTTAAACTCAGATCCACGTGAGCTCCAAAGGCCACACTTGGAATCCTTGTACTGTACCTGTGAGACAGGTCTACAGAAGTCTATTAAACTGAGAAGGTAACTGAATACAACATTGTAGTTGTACAGCTTTCAGAAATGGTACAGTGGGAAAAATGCACTCCAGTGCAGAAACACTCCTCTTTGCTCTGCAGTCCTGTAGGGGTGAAGGGTGGAGCCTCTCCCAGCACATCATGAATTCCTACCTCCAGGACCAAAGGAGAATGCCTTCCGCTCCAGGTCTGTGCTGGTTGTTGTTCTCACAAGCTGAAGCAAATGGTGACGGACACTTGCACGGCTCAGAGGGAGTGAGCCTGAGGGTCCACAGCTTCCAGCCTCAGCAAAGCCTCAGGTCTCCCCTCAGTCAAGAAGGTCTCCTGTCACACGCTTGCTTTTCTTCCTCAGGCCCCAGGGCTTGGCCCATCTCCTTCCTTCTCACTGTCATTGTTAGTCGCTTTCAATCAAGGTTTTTCCACTTCTCTAACATCCTGCAAAATACAAGCTGGTCTTTAGTCTTCTGAATTTTAACCTTCTTATCACAGAAAAAGCAAATCAGAAGTTTCCCACTCGTCCTACTCTTCCTACACGACGTGGAAGCTCACGTTTGCACGCAATTTTCAGTGACCAGACTAAGAGCTTCGGGTGAAAAGGAGGTGAATACAACCAGTTGCCATGACAACAGCCAGATATAAAATGGCATAGCAATTCATAGGACAAGCTTTCAAAATTACATACATTTGAATTAAAACAAGAAACTATTCAAAACTACACATATAAATATGACTGGCCAACTGAAAGAATAAGGTATATCACACAAATAAACCACCTCGAATTAATCAGGCAATTAAAGACATATATACAATTTTAATCCTCTAGAAACTATGAGAAAGAGGGAAAATTACTCAGAATACCAGCACCTTTCTAAAGTTACTTGTCAATCAGACTGATCCAGCTGCATTTATGTTAAAAATTTCCATGACTATCACAACTCTAAGAATTAAGTAAAAACTAAATTACAAGGCCAACAACATGGAACAGAAGTGTGTGCTTTCATCATTTAACAAAAATTTTTCTCTCCCATGATTTCTTAACACTGCACACATTTACAATCTTCCTTGCTCTCATTGTTCCTCTCTTTTTCCTTCTGGTTTCCCCAAGGTCTTCCAGACAGTTTTCATCCCTTTGGTATCCACTCTTATGTCTTCAATTGTTACATCTTGTCTGATGACTCTCAAAACTGTATGTCTGCTCCCAAACCCTCTCCAGAGATGCAGACCCCACATTCAAGCTTGCATGAGGCAATCTCCACTTGCATGTCCTAACAGCATGTCAAAACTGGTGCTCCTATATTCAAGCACAAAGATAGTTTTTCTTATTCTTGGATTCCCCAATGAGGTTAATGGCACCAATGTCTTCCAGAAATTCAGGCAAAAACTCTTTTTAGTTGTTGTCTTTCCCTTTTCTTTCATATCCAGACACTAAGCCTTATTAATTTTACCTGTCATAGCTATTTAGTCCGTCTGCTCCAGAGCCTTCAATGAGGGCACCACCAAGTCTGCAACTCCCCATGATCTCTCACTCAGACTATAGCAATGGACTCCCAACCCGTCTCCCTGCTTTTAAGCAATCCTTATTCTAGCATTGCCTGATCATAAGGATCACATGACTTGTTGCTGTTTTCTTAATACAGGTTCCCAGGCCTTGCCCAAGACTACCGAATTAGAACATAGAGTAGAGGAGCTTATGATCTTATATTTTCCTGAGTACTTCCAGATGTTTCCTCTAAGCAGACACATATAGTGTACTAAGTACTCCCAGATTGAATTAATTCACAACCCTTGACCAAAATTTTCCTTGGCTCCCACTGCTTATAAAATCAAGTCCAGATTCCTGGCTTGACATTTGGCCCTCCATAATCTAGTCTACACACATCCTTCTAGTCATTGTCCGAATTATTGCTTCTCCTATGCACTATGCCAAAATCACACAGTACGTCATTCCAGAAATTTTTCTGCATTTTTCTACCATCATCATGTCTTTTTTAAAGATTTTATTTATTTATTTTTAGAGAGAGGGGAAGGGAGGGAGAAAGAAAGGGAGAGAAAAACCAGTGTGAGAGAAAAGTATCCATTGGTTGCCTCTCATAAACACCCCAACTGCAGGTAGAACCCAAAACATAGGTATGTGCCCTGACCAGGAAATGAATCAATGACCTTTTGCTTTGCAGGATGATGCCCATCCGATTGAGCCACACTAGTTAGGGCACCACCATCATGTTTTTGTTCACATGCTGAGTACCCCAAGAAAAATCAGTCATTATTACTACTGCATTATTATTACTGTCCAAAAAAACCCTTTCATTCTACTTGGGCGAATAAAACACAAAACTAAAGTAGATTAATCATAAACTCTTTTAAGGCTTTTTGTCTTTCTATCTGATTGATCACAGTACAGAGCTACCCTGCATATGAAATAATGGACAAAGAGATATTAAACTCATAGGAAAGGGCTCCAAAACTAGAAAGACCCAACACCAAAACATCATACATAAACTCTAATATCCAGGGCCTTATTCCAAGAAGTAAAGTCTACCCTGTGATTCTAGATCTAAACGATATAGAGGCCATTCATATCTAACCCATGACAATTGTCAAGAACTGAGATGCTTTCTCTGTTTAAAGATTTCACTAGCAAGTCTCATGTTTCAATGGGAGAGCAGTACCTTCTCAGCTTGTGATTTCCATACTAAGGGATTTTGAATGCTTCTTTTGAGAGGTCTATGCAGACTCACTTTGCACCCATTTCATTGTTTTCTCTCCCTTTCATCATTTTGACTATTACTCAGCTACAGAGAACATTCAAGGAAATATGTCCTCTGAAAGATAAAACATGTAACCTTTATGACCTTTCATGAAATAGTCTAGTGAGGGTTACTGCTTCCCAGTACAATTTTTGTCTTCTTGTGGAAAAATGAAAGAGGTGAACTCTAGACCTTACCGGTGTGGCTCAGCAGTTGACTGCCAGCCTGCAAACAAAGGGGCACCAGTTCGATTCCCAGTCAGGGCACATGCCTGGGTTGCAGGCCAGGTTCCCAGTAGGGAGTGCATGAGAACCAACCACACATTAATGTTTCTCTCCCTCTCTTTCTCCCTCCTTACCCCTCTCTAAAAAATAAATAAATAAAATTTTCTTAAAAAGAGAAAGAAAGAAAGAAGTAAACTCTATTATACTCTTACTTGGGCCTTAAGGCTCCACTTGCTCTATAATAACTGGTCAAATGTTTTGTTTTTTTTGTTTTGTTTTGTTTGTCCAAGACATGATTTCTGGATTCAATTTCTTTACAAGTCAATATTTTAGGTCATGACACATGCTAACAGATTCTCTGGGAACCAGTGTTTCTTGTGTGTAACACTGAAAAATGCTTTCATAATTATCTGTATGAAAAGCCAACCAACACCAAGTTGGTATGTTGTCTTGTAATTTATTCTTAAAGGCTGTATGTGTGTTTTTCTGTATATTTAAAGGGCAAGTTATATTCTGAAAGCTGTTTTTTAATCTTCCAATTCTAATAGTCTTTTTGATAATAGCTTTATTGAAGTATAATTCACATACAATAAAATTCCTGCTTCTCAAGTGTACAATTCAGTGTTTTTAAACATATTCACAGAGTTGTGTAAAGATCACTAATTTTAGAACATGTTCATAAGGTCCCTTCAAAAATCTGTACTCATTAACAACCATTTTCCATTACCCCCCACATAAGCCCCTAGAAAATACTAATCTAATTTCTGTCTATATGAATTTCTTGTCATTTCTTATCATTCTTATCATTTCATACAAATGGGAATATACAATATGTGGTCTTTTATGACTGACTTCTTCCATTTAGCATGTTTTCAAAGTTCAATCATATGATAGGATGTTTCAGTACTCCATTCCTTTTTGATACTGAATAATATTTCTTTGTATGGATAAAGCACATTTTCTTTCTCCATTCATCAGTTGATGACATTTAGGTAGTGTACGCTTTTTAGCTATTATGAATAATGCTGCTAGAACAATGTGGGTACCAGTTTTTCTATGGTTATGTTTTCATTATTTTGGTCTAGGAGTGGAGTTGCTGAATCAGATGGTAACTTTATGCTTAACATTCTGAGAAACTACCAAACATTCTCAAAGTGGGCACACAGCTTTATAATCCCACTAATAATGAAGGTTCCAGTTCCTCCTCACCCTAGCCAACACTTGTTATTTCCATTTATTTTTTCCTTTTGTTGTTATTGTTGTTATTGTTATAGCTATTCTGTTGGATATGAAGTGGTTTTGATTTGTATATCCCCAATGACTAATGAAGTTGAGAATCAGCTTGTGTGCTCATTGGCCATTTTTATATCATCTTTGGAGAAATGTTTATTATTCAAATCTTTGCCCATAGTTTAATTGGGTTCTTTGTCTTGTTAACTTTTGAGTTATAAGTATATTCTATATATTCTGGACACAAGTCCCTAATCAGCTAAATGACTTACAAATATCTTACCACATTCTGGGGGGTTGTCCTTTGCCTTTCCTGATAATGTCAAAGTTTTAAATTTTGATGTTCAATCTATTTTTTCATTTCTTATTTGTCATTGCCTAACTCACAGGCATGAAGATGACCATGATTTCTCCTAAGTTCTATACTTTTAGCTCTGACATAAATGGCTATGATTCACTTTCAGTTAATTTTTTTTATAGTTGTTACAGGTCTAAACTTATTGTTTGCTTTTGAATACCCAGTTGTTCTAGCATCATACATTGAAACTATTCTTTACTCATTGAATTTTCTTGGCACAGTTGTAAAAATTCAACTCATCATACATGTAAGCATTAAATTCTGGAGTCTCAATCATATTCCAATATCACATACAGGGGGCCCAGCCCAAATAAAGCCCCCTTTTTATTACAAAATCTTTTATTACAAAATCATAAGCACATATTTCTGTAACATAACAATATCACACCAGAGCACACCATATGACATTTAAGGTGAAATTCAAATTAAAACTATAAATTATCATATCCATATTATTACCGTTACCAACCATACTCAAACAGGTGTTAACCTCTGCCAGGCCCTGTAGTATATCATTACACCAGTATCACACACTGCCTTGGATACTGTAGATGTACTGCAAGTTTTTAAGTAGAGAAGTAAGAGTCCTCCAAACTTGTTCATCTTTTTCAAGTTATTTTAACTATTCTAAGTTTTTGCATTTCTTTTTAAATTTCAGATGAGGCTAGCAATTTCTATAAAAGGCAACTGGGTTTTTAATAGGGATTACATTAAATCTGTAGGTCAGGGTATTTACATCCTAAGAATAAAATGCCATTTTTTATTTAGGCCTGCTTTATTTTCTTTCCATGATGTTTTATGGTTTTGTATGCATAAGTTTACACTTATTTTGTTAAATGTATTACCAAGTATTTTATTCTTTTTGATGCTATTATAAATGAAATTGCTTTCTCAACTTCATTTTTGGCTGTTCATTTCCAGTGAGTAAATAGAAATACAATCCATTGTGTAAAAATACCATAGATTTTTTATTCATTCATTTACTGATAGGCACCTAAGTTCCTTCCAACCCTTGGTTATTGTAAATTGTGCTGCTAGGAACATTGGGGTGCATAGGTTCTTTTGGATTGGTGTTTCAGGGTTCTTAGGATATAATCCTAGCAGTGGAATTGCTGGGTCAAGAGGCAGATCCATTTTTAGTTTTCTGAGAAAATTCCATACTGTTTTCCACAGTGGCTGCACCAGTCTGAATTCCCACCAAAAGTGCATTAGGGTTTCCTTTTCTCCACATCCTCTCCAACACTTGTTGTTGCTTTGTTTATGATGGCCATTCTGACTGGTGTGAAGTGGTATCTCATTGTGGTTTTAATCTGCATCTCTGATAGCTAGCGATATTGAGCATCTTTTCATGTGTCTCTGGGCCCTCTGTATGTCCTCCTTGGAGAAGTGTCTGTTCAAGTCCTTTGCCCATTTTTTAATTGGGTTGCTTGTCTTCTTGGAGTGGAGTCGTGTAAGTTCTTTGTATATTTTGGAGATTAAACCCTTGTCTGTGGTATCATTGGCAAATATGTTTTTCCATACAGTTGGTTCTCTTTTTATTTTAATACTGTTTTCTTTAGCTGTGCAGAAACTTATTAATGGAATTCTATGCAGCAGAAAGAAAGGAGCTCCTACCCTTTGCAACAGCATGGATGCAACTGGAAAGCATTATACTAAGTGAAATAAGCCAGGCAGTGAAAGACAAATACCATATGATCTCACCTTTAACAGGAACCTAAACAACAAAACACAGAAACAAGCAAAATATAATCAAAGACATTGAAATAGAGAACAGGCTGACAGTGTTCAGAGAGGAGAGGGGAGGGAATTTCAGGGAAATTTCAGGGGAGAATGGGAAGGGTTTACAGGAACAAGTATAAAGGACACATGGATAAAAAGTAGGGGTGGGTAGAAATGGGAAGGAGGAGGGGAGGGCTGGATGGGTGGGCTGGGATGGGAGTAAAAGAAAATTATACTTCAACAACAATTAAAACAAAAATTTTTTAAAAAAGAAATGTCTGTAACTAAGATGAAATTTCACATTTGTACAATATATATTTGCTCCACACAATGAAAAAAAATGATCAATTTTAAGTGAAAATTGAATGGCATAATATGTACTTAAATTTCAAATTTCATATTAAAACAGTGGGTGTCACCATTAATATTTTACAATAAAACATATTCCAGAAAAAAAGAAATACAATCCATTTATGTATATTGTTCTTATATCCTGAAACCTTGCTGACCTATCAGTGCTAAATTAAGTGCATGTGTGTGTTCCTCAGGATTTTCTACATACAAGACTATGTTATCTATGTCATCTGCATGGTTTTCCTTCTTTCTTTCTGGTCTGCATGTCTTTTATTACTTTTACTTGCCTAATTATCTTAACTAGAAACTCCAGTACAACATGGAATAGAAGCAGTAAGAGTAGAAATTAGTGAATTGTTCCTTATTTTAGGTAAGGGGAAATCTTTCAGTTTTTCATCATTGACTATAATATTATCTGTGCATTTTTTCATATTTTCTCTTTATGAGGCTAAAGAAATTCCCTTTTATTCTTATTTGTTGATATTTTTATCATGAAAGTGTTGGATTTTGTTCATGTGTTCTCTGTGTCTACTGAGATGATAGGTGTTTTTTGTTCTTTATTCTACTATTATGTGACATTGACTGAGTTTATTTACAGCTCTACTGAGGTATAATTGATAAAATACCGCATATATTTAATGTGTACAATTGGATGAGTTGGACATATGCATACGCCAGTGATACTATCACCACAATCAAGGTAATAAACTTATGAATCACCTACAAAAGTCTTCTTAAGTCCCTTTGTTGTTTGTTTTTGGGGAGTGGATTTGGGGGTGAGTTGTTGTCTGTGGTAAGAACACAACATGAAATCGTCATGAATCTCTAGATTGTACAGCAAATCTCTAGAACTTATCTAGTATAACTATAAGTTTATACTCATTGAACAACTCTCTGTTTCTTTCTCCCCCACCCTTTGGAAAACACTATTGTGCTTCTAGAAGCTTAACTATTTAGATACTGTATAAAAGCATACATATGTTCAGTTTTTGGCCTTCCATGGCTGACATATTTGACTTAACATAACATGTTCCAGGTTCATCCATATTGTAGCAAATGGTAATAGTTCATTCTATCTTAAGGATGAATAATATTCCATGGTATGTATGTAATATATTTCCTTTATCCATTCATCTGCCAATGGACATGGGGTTGTTTCCATATCTTAGTTATTGTGAATGAACATGGAATTTCAGATATCTCTTTGAAATCCTAATTTCAATTATTTTGGATATATATTCCCAGAGGTGGGATTGCTGAATCATATGGCAGCTATATTTTAACCTTCATACTGTCTACTTTAAAGGCTGCACCATTTTATATTCCATTAACAGTGTAGATGTGTTCCAGTTTCTCCACAACCTTGCCAACCTCTTTTTTTAATAGCCACCCTAAAAAATGTGATATGATATCTCACTGTAGTTTTGATGTGCATTTCCTTAATGATTAGTGATGTTGAGCAGCTTTTCATTTATCTGTCAGCCATTTGTATGTCTTCTTTGGAGAAATGTCTACTCAAGTCCTTTGCACATTTTTGATCAAATTATTTGAGGGGGTGGTTTGCTAGAGTTGTAAGAGTTCCTCACATATTTAGGGTCTTTTTTCTATCGAGTTGTAAGAGTTCCTTCCTATCAGATACATGGTTGCAAATATTTTCTCCCATTCTATCGGTTGCCTTTTCACTCTGTTGATTGTTTCCTTTGAATAATTTTCATATGTTAAGCAGCTTTGTAATCCTTGAATAAATCCTACCTGGTCATGGTATATCATCCTTTTTATATGTTATTGAATTTGGTTTGCTAGTATTTTGTTAAAAAATTTACATCTGTAGTCATAATGGATATTGCTCTGTAGGTCTCTTCACTTATGACATTTTTGTCTGATTTGGGTATCTGAATAAAAGATACCCAAATTGGCCTCATAGAATGAGTTAGGAAGTGATTCTCTTCTACATTTTTGGACAAGATTGTGATTTGTATGTATTCTTCTTTAACATTCATAGAATTCACAAGTAAAGCCTTCTGGGTCTTACTGAGATATGTTTTATGGCCTAACCTATGGTCTATTTGAAAATGTTCCTTGTGCACTTGAGAACTTATATTCTGCTTTTTGGAGGACAAATATTTTGTTTATCTCTTTTAAGTCTAGTTCGTTTATATACAGTGTTGAAGTTGTTCTCAGGGACAATTTCTACTGACTGCTTTTTTTCTGTGAATGGGCCATGGTTACCTTTTTCTTATATGGCTTGTCATTTTTTGTTGGAAACTGGACATTCTAAATAATATAATGTGGAAGCTCTGAAAATAAGATTCCCCTTACCCTTGCCAGGGTATTTTGTTTTTGCTGTTTACTGTTGCTGCTACTGTTTGTTTAGTGACATTTCTGGATTGTAAATTCTGTAAAGTTTGCATCCTTAATCATGTGCAGCCACTAAAGCCTCTACTTGTTTAGCTTAGTTGGTGGTCAGCTAATGACTAAACAGAAATGTCCTGGAATGCCTTGAGCCAGTGTCACCACACCTTTGCTGAGGGTTGTGGAACATGATTTCCACTCTGGAAGTTTGAAAATTTGCCTCAGCCTTCCCTTCCTGCTAGGTCTCCTCAAGGTCAACCAAAAGGTCAATCAGGATGTTTCCAGGTTTTTCCTGGTTACTACAAAGCCCAGCACATGCACATAGCCTGCTCCAACTTCAGAAATATGTGAAAGCTCTCCCAAGGCCCCTCTGTACATCTCATTCCCCATACTGATTTACTATTAAGTTTTTGGCCAGCCTCTCTTGGCCCTGATTGGTATTATTATCCCAGGCAGCTGCTCGTTAAACAAGTGCTGCTGATTATTTTATTTTTGACAAACATCCGAGGGAAAGGGCTTTTGCCTCTGAGTGAGCTCTAAGTTAAATCAGATAGAGACAACTCCTGTGAAGTGTCTCCAGTGTGCGACAAAAGCTGCCAGACATATTAAATGCCGACAATTCCCTGGGGATGGGGACGGGGACGGAGTAAGTTAAAATGCCACAGCGCTTGCTGTTCTAACAGAGACTGTCATTTTCCCTGAATAAATGACCCTCCGATTAGTGCAAGTCATTGGTTAATTTTTGGAATTTTAAAAAAGTTGATTTTCACAATCGTCACTGGCAATTTGTTGCTTTTATGGATAAGAAGACTTTGAGAAGTATTATTAAACCATTCCCAAAATGTATGTCTCTGACAGCCTTTTCCAAAAAAAGCAGTATTTAAAATGACTTGTATCTTAATATATAAAAATAACTCAGAACTCAATAATAAAAAATTCTAATTTTTAAAAATGTGAAAGAATTTGAAGAGATATTCATCAAGAAATATGTAGAGAAGACAAAAATGTATATGAAAAGGTGCTCAACAATTTTAGCCATTATAGAAATGAAAATTTAAACAACAAGGAAATACCATTACATGCCTACTAGGATTATCTAAAATGTAAAAAGAAAGGAAATATTAAAAACTGACAATGCTAAGTGCATGTGGGAACATATAGCAACTGAGACACTCAAACACTGTTAGTGGTTATGTAGAAAGGTGCAGCCTATGTGGAAAAGTTTGGCAGTTCCTTATAAAGTTAAAAACACATTTACCATAAAATCTAGCAATCTTCCTCCTAAATTTTTACCCAAAAGAAAAAACAATATATGTCCACATAAAAATTGTATGCAAATGTTTTTAACAGCTGTATTCATAATCTCCAGAAACTGGAAACAACTCAATGTCCATCAACTGGTGAGTGAAATAAGGAGCAAAGTACTAATACATGTGATGATGTAGATGAATATTGAGTGTATCCTGCTACATAAGAGAAGTCAGACTCAAAGGCTACACACCTCATTATTCTACTTATGTGGCAGTTCAGGAAAAGCAAATCTATGTAACAGGAAAATAGATTAGTAGTTGCCAGGGGCTGGGGTTAGAAGGGAGGAATGCCTACAAAGAGGCACAAAGGGACATTGGGGGTGAGGAAAAGGTTAAATAAAGAGGTTACCTCTGTGTTCTTATCAAGCTATATTCCTAAAAAGGGTAAGTTTTACTGCATATAAATTATACCACAACAAATTGACCTAAAAAATCCTCTCTAGGCTAATCATCATTTTTCTTGGTTAAATTAGTTCAGTCAATGACTACCCCTACTCTTAAACAAGTTCTAATAATTATTTGCTTAGCAGAATACCCAGAGTTAAAATTAATCCTTCATGAAGCATCTAACAATGTCATTATGTCATAAACTGTATTTATACAAAATGTATAAGAGAATTTGCTAAGAAATTTGTATAAGAAAAAATTAACTTGACAACATATCTATTGAAAAGGTATAACTACAAGGAAATTCAACTTAGCAGTTTTTAAATAACGGAAGGATAAAAACATAAATACCAATGAATGCCACTGATTTAGCCATAAATGGTATTGTAGTATAAAACCATATCATAGAGTATTATGCAGCCATTACAATAATTATATAATTATAGATCAATATTTATTAATGTGAAAAGGTATCTATAATATTTTGTTAAGGAAAAAGCAAATTATTAAATGATATCCTAGTATGATTTTGTTTTGGAAATCCCTTGGAAAATATCCCCCAAAATGTAAGTTCTGGATATTTCTTGTGGGGTGATTACAGGTAGTTTAGATTTTCCTCTTGGTTTATTTATGATGGACATGTGTGGATAACACTACTACTTGTCCCTATGACCTGTTAGCCTGAGTCTGGAGTTGTCTGAGTAACTGACCCCCATCTTTGTTCTGTAGCTCTTAGTTCAGGAAACCTGGAAGCCCAGGTTGTAAGGGGCCAGGTAGCCTAAGGTAAAAAATGAGTGCTGTGTTCAAGCCTCTGTGCTTTATTGAAACACACACAGAACATCTTTTGTATACTTTTGAACACCATCGTGAATGAACTACACCCAGCTTAGCTGAGCATTCTCAGTTCACAGCCAAACTGTATACAGCACTACTTCAGCTTCAAGTATAAAACGCTGCTCACAGAAGGAAAGCAAAGAGCTTCCAGAAAATTTGATGTAAATTTTGATGTCACTCAAACTTCTCTGCAACAGTGTACCTGCTTGGGAGGTCCTTTATAAGTGACCTGGAAATTTATACTGTACCTTCATTTGTCATTGGATAATGTTACCTCCATGACCTTTCTGTAACCTCTAGAAAAATCATTATTGTTTGATCTACTCAAATGTGATCTGTCTGGTCAGTCTGAACTACAATTGACATTTGTTAATTCAGCTAATTTTCACTTGTAAAAAAAGAAAAGAAAACCTATTTAGTGACCTTTTAATTTAATTCATAACAAATAAAATGAAAACTATAATCTTTTGGTAATAAGATAAAAGTCCTTATTAAATTACAATTGACACTTCTCTTTGAACTATGGATTCTGAGTTCTTTCAAAGATATACCTCAGGCTTATTAGTATCTGGTATAATTCATTATATTTTTATTGGAGAATTTATTAAGTTATACAAAATTTGTTTAACAACAAAAACTTGAACTGTATACAATAATTTCTGGAAAAATATTTTTTAAAGTAGTATTTTTTCTAACCCACTCCAAAAGCAAAGGATGATTTAAAAATGGATGTGGAAGACTGGTTATGAAATAAGCAACCAAAAAACTATTGAAAGGACTACAAAAAATCAGTTGAGAAATGAGAGAAATCCTAGTTACAGAAACCACTTATATCCATACCCTGAGCTGTCATGGTAGGATAGAAGTTATCTTCTCTTAGCATCTGCTTACTCAAGTAAGTATTGGGAGGAAAACTGAAAACACACAAACATGTACATAAAAACACATGCACAAAAACAAACACACAAAACCAAATTACAGATGCCTACTCAATTACATTTCCTAGTGGAACTGAACAGTAATCAACTCTAATCAAATAATTAGAAACATAGGACGTAAAACATGCCAAATTTGTCTCGATCTCAGACCCAGCTTCTTTTAAAGTGCAGACATGATTACTTCCTCATTTACATATTGTGAGTCATATTACAACTGAACACAAGCTCTGAAGAAGTGGGTGATTACTCCGCTGAAGTTTGCGTGCATATTGTGTTTAACAAAGGCAACACAGATACCCTATCCCCTCACTTAGAGTAACGCTTGTAAAGGGTCTTTGTCCCAATCAACAGAGTAATTTTGAGCTTTTATTTGCCTAACATTCATCATACAAAACACCAGTCATTTTAAAAGTTCCACTATTACATACCTGGTCCTGGTTTGTAGACTGAAAATTATAGTCTTCCTAATGATAGGAAAAAAGAGAGGGCTGTTGCTGGCAAGGGAGCCTCTTGGGAAGACCAGAAACACACAGCTGAACAGTATAAGCAGTGAGAGGAGTAAACTGTAAGCGATTCAGTGCCTGGAAGCTCAGAGGAGCAATAATCACCCCAGCCTCACTGTACTCAAGGCTTCATAACATACATGTAACTTTCTCTAATAGAACTGAGAGTTGTAATCTAAGTATCTTAATATCTTTAAATAGGTGTTGGGAGATTGAAAAGCATGCTACAGAAAAAATCTAGAGCAGCAATCTCCAAACTTTTTAGCCACATATGATAGAGTATTTATCCCCTTAGGAAAAAAATTTGGAGTACTCACTCCCAATCCATGTACATTTAGTTATTTATAATATATACATGTACTACTGTCCTTCTCTATTATTATTTGGCATAATATGCACTTTGAATGAGATTGGTCACTAACAATTGTAGATTAATAGTTTATTTTTCAAACTCTTCTTGATGGTTTCAAACTGTGTGTGATTGTTTTGTGATGTGATTGATAAAGAATTAAAATTATGACTAGGAGTATCAGCTTTGTGATTTCCTTGCAGTTGCCAGCATAACTAGTTTATCTTTAAGCCAAAATTCTTTGCTTAGAATCTGTTTAAACTACATGTCTATTTTGTAAGGGTTCTTATTTACATCTGGACTATAATCCATACATCTACCTAAGGAGACGCACATAAGCTGTGAAACATCGCAATGTGCAGAGGGTGAACACTCACTGGCCATGGAGCCCCACATCTCTCATTTGATCATTCGTTATGCATGACATGTGACATATCCACTAAGGGAAGGAGCCAGTGCCAAATCTGCATATTAATATTAGTAAAGCTTTCCAATATTCATTCTACATGAGCCCTAACAGATTGTATTGTTTAACCACTCCCCTCCCACGATGTAACTTTTAACATGAGAATCGAAATAACCAATACACTAAAATTAATATTAAACTAATTTATAGTGAGTCCCATGTAAATAGCACAAAGAAAGGGCAGACCACTAGCTTACCTCAGACCAAAGAACAAAACAAAACGACTTAAATACTGAAGAACCAACCTCCATGTGGGGTTTGTCCAATGGACCCAACATCTTGGTAGCTAATCTTTATACTTTCCAGAACTATTCAATATAAAATATGGTAATGAACCTCCTGACATAGTCCTCAGTTACATCTCAACATTTCTTATTTACCTTCATTATTTTCTATTCTTCCAATTGGCATGATATTCTTCCTAAACAGTGAATGTTTTAAAAATCCATTTCTCAACTAACTGAATCCCAATTTAGTACACTTTGGGACCCTCTTCAAGATCACTCTAATAGACTCTCCCCACCCGCAGCTCCTCATCAATCTACCCTCTAAGTCCTTGGTCATCTGCTATCATATATATAAGGACCTGTCCAAAAGGATCACTTGTTACCATCAAATTCTTCTCAGATTTCCCATTTCCTCAGTTTTTCATACTCTTCAGCCAGGTCATCATACTGCTTAAACAAACTGAAAAAGACACAGAAAGCCATGCAGCCTTATTTTCACATCTCTTTCTGGTACCTTAAGGGCATCACCACAAGCCACCAGCCTCAGAAAGGACCACTTATCCCACATCACTGTCTGCACACATCCTGTAGTTACTCTGGTGCCAGTGCCTGCTGTTGCTAATTTGAAACACTTGAATCTGCACCACAGCCACTGCCATTTCTTGTTTTCCTTCCAGCTTTATTGAGGTATAATTGACAAATAAAAGTTATATGTATTTAAGTGTACAATGTGATGACTTATGTATGTATACATTGTAAAATGATTACCACAATCAAGTTAGTAAACTTATCTATCACCACACATAGTTAGCTTTTTGTATGTGTGAAGAGAGTACTTAACATCTACTTTCTTAGCCAATTTCAGGTATAGAATACAGTGTCATTAACTGTCATCACTGTTCTATAACTAGATCATCAGAATTCATTCCTCTCATAATTAAAATGTTGTACCCATTGACCAAATGTCTCTATTTACCCCATCCCCCCAACTCCTGGTAACCACCATTCTACTCTTTGTTTCTATGAGTTCAACTTTTTTTTCACTGATTTTAGAAAGAGAGGAAGAGAGAAAGAGAAACATCCATCAGTTGCCTCCCATATGCACCCAGACCGGTGATCGAACTTGCAACCCAGGTATGTACTCTGACCAGGAATCTAACCCACAACATTTCAGTTATGGAACAGCACTCCATCAAACTGAGCCACACTGGCCAAAGCTCAACTTTTTTAGGTTCCATATAGAAATTAGATCATATAGTAGTTTTCTTTCTGTGTCTGGCTTTTTTCTACAAACACAACATCCTCTAAGTTCATTCATATGGTTGCAAATGACAGGATTTTCTTATTTTTTTACAACTGTATGATGTATCTATAATAAACATGAAAGTGCAGATATCCCTATGTTCATTGAAACACTATTTATAATAGCCAAGATTTGGAAGCAGCCCAAGTGCCCATCAGTAGATGAGTGGATAAAGAAGCTGTGGTACATTTACACAGTGGATACTACTCAGCTGTAATAAAGAAGAAAATATTACATTTTGTGACAGCATAGATGGATCTGAAGGGTATTATGCTAAATAAAATAAGCCAGTCAGAGAAAGACAAATACCATATGATAGATATACTTATATGTGAAATCTAATAAACAGGATAATCAAAAACATAGAAACAAACTCATAGATAGAGAGAGAAGAATGACACCTGTCAGAGGTGAGGGAGGTTGGGAGGCTGGGTGAAAAGATTAAGCAAAAACAAACAAGCAAACAAAAAACTCATAGACACAGACAACAGTATGGTGATCACCAGAGGGAAAAGGGGGATTGGTGGAGGTAGAAGAAGGTAAAGGAGGAAAAATGGCGATGGAAGGAGATTTGATTTGGGGTAGTTAACACACTATACAATACACAGATGACATATTATAGAATTGCACACTTGAAAGCTATATAATTTTATTAACCAATGTCATGCCAATAAATTTAATAAAAGTTAAATTTTAAAAAATGAAAAGGACAGATGGGAGAGTTTGAAAAAAGTAAATGACATAAATCCAGGAAACACAGAGTCCCAAACAAGATGAAGCCAAGAAGGTCCACACCAAGACACATCATAATTAAAATGACAAAGTTTAAAGACAAAGAGAAAATCTTAAAAGTAGTAAGAGGAATACATTTAGTTACTTACAAGGGAGCACCATAGACTGTCAACAGATTTCTTAACAGAAACTTGGCAAGCCAGAAAAAGTTGCCATAAAATATTTAAAGTGATGGAAAGCAAGGACCTACAAAGGAGACTACTCTAACCATGAAGACTAACATTTCAAATTGAAGGAGAGCTAAAGAGGTTCTCAGACCAAAAAAAAAAAAAACAGCTAAAGGAGTTCATTACCATCAAACCAATATTACAAGACATGTGAAAGGAACTTTTTAGAGAAGAAAAGGAAAAAAGGAACATGAATATGAAAAATAAAATTATACATATCTATATTTTAATGTATGTATAATGTATTTTAAATATATGAAAAACAATATATACATATCTATCAATAATCATTTCTTTTTTAAGAGTTTATTTAGTTATTTTTAGAGAGGGGAAGGGAGGGAGAGAAACATCACTGTGTGGTTGCCTCTTGCACACCTCCTACTGGGGACTTGGCCCACAACCCAGGCATGTGCCCTTGACTAGGAATCAAACCGGCAACTCTTTGGTTCTCAGCCTGGTGCTCAATCCATTGAGCCACATGAGCCAGGGCTCAATAATCATTTTAAATGTAAATAGATTAAATGTTCCAGTCAAAATAGG
This sequence comes from Tonatia bakeri, assembly GCA_004024845.1. Classification (NCBI taxonomy): domain Eukaryota; kingdom Metazoa; phylum Chordata; class Mammalia; order Chiroptera; family Phyllostomidae; genus Tonatia; species Tonatia bakeri. The sequence goes on along the minus strand of PVIA01012125.1, from coordinate 2,508 downwards.
GCAGCTTAATGGATTAAAAAAACAAGACTTGTACATATGCTGTCTACAAGAGACTGCCTTCAAATTGAAAGATACACACAGACTGAAAGTAAAAAGAAGAAAAAAGATATTTCATGCAAATTCAAACAAAAAACTGTAGTAGCAATACTTATATCAGACAAAAAATTTTAAAACAAAGGCCATAATAACAGATAAAAAAAGGATATTACATAATGAAAAAGGAATCAATCCAACAAGAGGATATAACCCCTGTAAAAATTTAGGAACCGAACACAACACCTCAATATATAAAGCAAATCTTCATGGACAAAAAGGGAGAAATTGAGAGCAATACAGTCATAGTAGAGGACTTTAACAACCATTGACATCAATGGATAGATCTTCCAGACAGAAAATCAACTAGCAAACAGCAGCCTTAAATGAAACAATAAAGCTGAAAATTTTGATATTTTTACAGCATTTAACCCCCAAACTTCAGAATACACATTTTTTTTTGCATTTTTTATTGTTGTTCAACTACAGTTGTCTCCATTATTCCCAACCACAGTCCCCTACCCCAACCATCCCCACCTTCCACCCTCATACCTACCCTCTTTGGCTTTGAATATGTGTCCTTTAAATACGTTCTTTGATTACCCTTCCCCTATTTCCCCATTATCCCTCTGCCCCTCACTTCTGGTTACTGTCAGTTTGTTCTTTATTTCAATATCTCTGGTTCTATTTTGCTTGCTTGTTTGTTTTGTTGATTAGGTTCCACTTATAGGTGAGATCATGTGGTATTTGTCTTTCACTGCCTGGCTTATTTCACTTAGCATAATGCTCTCCAGTTCCATCCATGCTGTCATGAAAGGTAGGAGCTCCTTCCTTCTTTCTACAACACAGTATTCCATTGTGTAAAAGTACCACAGGTTTTTGATCCACTCATTTACTAATGGGCACTTAGGTTGCTTCCAGGTACTTGGCTATTGTAAATCGTGCTGCTATGAACATTGGGATGCATAGGTTCTTTTGAATTGGTATCTCAGGATTCTTAGGGTTTAATCCCAGCAATGGAATTGTCAGGTCAAAAGGCATTTCCACTTTTAGTATTCTGAGAAAATTCTGTACTGTTTTCCACAGTGGCTGCACCAGTCTGCATCCCCAACAACAGTATACTACAGTTCCATCTTCTCCACAACCTCACCAGCACTGTTGTTTGTTGATTGGTTTATGATGGCCATTCTGACTGGTGTGAAGTGGTATCTCATTATGTTTTTAATTCATATCTCTCTGATGGCTAGTGACGCTGAGCATCCTTGCATATGTCTCGGGGCCCTCTGTATGTCCTCCTTGGAGAAGTGTCTATTCAGGTTCTTTGCTCATTTTTTAATTGGGTTGTTTGTCTTCCTGTAGTGGAGTCATGTGAGTTCTTTATATATTTTGGAGATCAAACCCTTGTCTGAAATATCATTTGCAAATATATTTTCCCTGACTATTGGGTCCCTATTCATTTTGCTGCTATTTCTCTAGCCATGCAGAAGCTTTTTATTTTGATGAAGTCCCATTTGTTTATTCTTTCCTTTATTTCCCTTATTCTAGGGGATGTAGTGGTGAAAACACAGCTGTGTGTAATATCTGAGATTTTCCTACCTATATTCTCCTCTAGAATTTTATGGTGCCATGACTTATATTTAAGTGTTTTATCCATCTTGAGTTTATTTTTGTGTATGGTGTCAGTTGGTGGTCGAGTTTCATTTTTTTGCATGTAGTTGTCCAGCTCTCCCAACACCATTTGTTGAAGAGGCTATTTTTACTCCATCTTATGCTCCTGCCCCCTTGTTGAATATTAATTGACCATAGAGACTTGGGTTTGTTTCTGGGCTCTCTATTCTGTTCCATTTCTTTGTTCTTATACCAGTACCAGGTTATATTGATTACAGTGGCCTTGTAATACTGTTTCATATCAGGTATTATGATCCCTCCTACTCTGTTCTTCTTTCTCTAAATAGATGTAGTTATTCAGGATCATTTATGGTTCCATGTAAAGTTTTGAAATGTTTGTTCTATACCTATGAAATATGTTATGGGTATCTTAATAGGGATTGCATTGAATATAAATCGCTTTGGATATTATGAACATTTTAATAATGTAAATTCTTCCAATCCATGAACATGGTGTATGCTACCATTTATTTCTGTCTTCCTTAATTTCTTTCTTCAGTGTTGTGTAATTTTCTGAGTATAGGTCTTTTGCCTCCTTGGTTAGGTTTATTCCTAGGTACTTTATTTTTTTTAATTCTTTATTTTATTGATTATGCAACTACAGTTGACCCATTTTCCCCCCTCACTCCCCACCACCCTGCCCATCCCCTCCCACCCTCATTCCCCCCTTCAGTTCATGTCCATGTGTCATAAGTTCTCTAGTGTCTACATGTCCCATACTATTCCTACCCTCCCCCTGTCTATTTTCTACCTACTGTCTATGCTACTTATTCTCTATATCTTTTCCCCCTTCCTTCCTCCTCCTAC
>PVIA01012124.1:0-39824 GCA_004024845.1 Tonatia bakeri | reverse complement strand
GAAATGTAGTATAAGAATTAAAGAATAATTACTTCTAGTCAAAAGGATCTGGAAGGCCTTACAAAGAAGAAAAATTCAAATGAATTTCCATAAGTGAACAAGGTTTTGATTGATGGTGGACTACAGAAGACCACTAAGCAACAACTACTACTGGAATTATGAGCCAAGAATGGGCTGTCAGAAGACCTGAATCCAACAGAAACATCAGGATCAATTATAAATATTGTAGTTGTCAAATAAATACCTAAAGAAACACATTTATTTGTGTATAAAATATAAAACAATGTATTGAAAGTAAAGCCGAGAAAAAGAGAACATTAGCTGCAAATCAGAACTGTAAGCTATCACCTCATACCTGCCACAATGGCTATTATCAAAAAGGCAAGAGAGCACAAGTGTTTGAAAGGATGTGCAGAAAAGGGAACCCTCGTGCAATGTTGGTGGGAGTGTAAATTGGTGCAGCCACTATGAAAAACAGTAAGAAATTTCCTCAAAAAATTAAAAATAGAACTACTATATGATCCAGCCATTCCACTTCTGGGTACTTATCCAAAGAAAACAAAGACACTAATTCGAAAAGATATATATACCCCTATGTTTACTGAAGCATTATTTACAATAGTTAAGACATGGCAACAACTTAACTGTCTACCAATAAAGAAAATGTTGTGCTACATACATCCTATGCAAAGGACCCAGGAGGGGTCTCACCCACCTGTGCATTAAGTAATAGGCAGACAGACCTCAGTCCCAGCTTTGATCCTGATATGACCTGTGAACCAGCCTTAGCCCCTCTCCACTAAAGTCCAGAACCCCCGGAGAACACTGCCTGAGACCCAAGGGCGAGAGAGCCTTTGCGGAAGTCCAGATTTCCAGAAGAGAAGATCCACCACCAAGTTGGGGTAAAAGCAAACAAAGAGTTTAGCTGCACTGGGGTGGGTTGCACAGTTTAGGGCCAAGAGAGAGCTTCGCAGCCACAGTTGTGGAGAAAAGGGAGAGCATGTGAGTGAGCAGCCAGCGTCCCCACTGGGCGGACATTGCCAAAGAAATTCGTGTCTCTCTCACTCCATCCAGGATACTAAACTGGATGCTCCATGACCAGGGGAAACGACAAGTGGAATCAGGGGAAGTGCATAAGACTTAATATTCCCAGAGGACATTAAAGGGACTCAGCTTATACTAACTGTGTGAGGAAATCCACCAAGTAGCCTGCCCACAAACTGCTGAGAAAGCCACAGCTGATCCACACATTCCGGGCATTCCATATACCATTTCTACACACAAACCCATCTGCTACCGGCTACCTGTTTGCCTTCCTGAATGTGGCAGCTAAAGAGCCCTGGAAGACTAGTGAGCATGGAGGAAGCATACCTAAATCTATGGGCCAGAGAGAGACCACAAACTTGTAGCACCACCTTTGGGAAAACAAAAGACAGACTGTCAGGACTCCCAAGTGCCTAGTGTGTTGCAAGATCCAGAGAAGCTTTAAAAATTCTGCCACCAGAGGGTGCAAGGAGCCTGGAGCAGGTGTGTCTATAGAAGGCCGGAGAAAGCCTCAGAACCTAGCAGAGCAGTCAAAATGAAGGAGCTGGTAAATGCTGTGCTCACCTCCTCCAAAGACCATATCAAAATTGCAACTAAAATATAGAACCACCGTCATTAGCAACCTCCTGAATTCTAGCTGAACAGAAGTCTAATAGCTAAGCACATAAGGAAGAAGCCACCTTGAGATTGGTACAAAGGGTGGAGATGCTGAATGGGCTGGTCTCACACCTACATGTGGCAGTTAAAAACCAGGAGTGATATCTCTTCTGCAGAAATTCCCACTGAAGAGTGAGGACTCCCAGTCCCCAGCCAGGTTCCACAGCCCAGGGTTCCAGGGCTAGGAAGAGAAGTCCCAAAATTCTGGCTGTGAAAACCGGCAGGCATCATGGCTGAGTGAAGCTCAGAGCATCTGGAGTACCAGGTGTTCTTCTTAAAGGGCCCATACACATCAACTTAATGATGGACTCACTTGCTCTGAGCTCCTGCACTGAGGCAGCAGCTCAGAGGGTATCAGAGACATATGGGGAGGAACTGAATTGTCTGACTTCAGGGCAAGGACTGGAGATGCAGCTTTCTCCCAGACAGAAGTGCTGGTGGAAGCCATTGTTCCTTTGCTGATCCCTCTCTCCACAGAGCCAGCAGGTGAAAAACATATCTGAGTCTCCATAAACCTAGCTAACACTGTTTACCCCACCTCAGTAATTCCTTGAGACTCCACTCCACCCAACTTGCAGGCCTACCCAAGCCACTTTCAATGGCTTTTCCATGTACATGGCATGTCATGGCTCATGCTGCAGACTTTCCTAAAATTTTTCGAAGGTTCATAAGATTCCAAACAAGTAGCATCTGGCCTTGGTGTGCCCCATACTTCTTTCTAAGCAGCCACATGTCTGGCACTAGTAGCAGCCAGCCTACATTTTCAGTTTAGCCTCCCAAAGGCACCTCTAAACCCAGTACAAAGTAGCAACCATCTGCAGATCACTGGTAGCTCATACCAAATGCCCCTTGACACAACACAGGCAGCATCTGACCTTGGCTTGCACCAGAGCCTCTGCCAAGAGGCCCCAAAACCAGTACACCCAGTTGCCAGCTTCAGACCACACCAGAACACCATCCACAAATGACATAACCAAAGGGAAGACTCAACAGGCGCATGAAATATTCAAAGTGATAAAAAGCAAGGGCTTGCAACCAAGATTACTCTACTCAGCAAAGCTATCATTTAGAATCCAAGGACAGAAAAAGAGTTTCCAAGACAAGAAAAAACTAAAGGAGTTCATCACTGCTGAACTAGTATTATCAGAAATGTTACAAGAACTTCTTTAAGAAGAAGAAGAAAATATCAAAATTATGAGTCATAAAATGGCAATAAATATGTATCTATCAACAATCACTTTAAATGTAAATGGTGGCTGACCTTTGCATATTCTGTCTACAAAAGATTCACTTTAGATCAAAAGACACACACAGACTGAAAGTAAAGGGATAGAAAAGGGTATTTTATGAAAATGGAAACAAACAAACAAAAAACTTGTATAGTAATATTTATACCAGACAAAATAGACTAAAACAAAGGTTAAAACAGACAAAGAAAGACCAAGCGATTCCAAATCTGGGTATTAATTGAAAGAAATCCAAAACACTAATTCAAAAAGGTATATGCAACATAAGTTCATTGCAGCATTATTTATAGTAGCTAAGCTGTTGAAGTGCCTTAAGTGTTCAGCAGTAGAAGAATAGATAAAGATGAAGTGGTTCCCACGTACAGTGCAATGTCACTCAGCCATGAGAAAAGAATGACAGCTTGCCATCTGCAACAACATGGAAGGACCTTGAGAGTACTGTGCTGAGTGAAATGTCTGGCAGAGAAAGACCCATGCTACATGATTTCACTAGTATGTAGAATTTAAAAACAAAATAAAGGACACAACAAAACAAAAACAAACTCAGATACATAGAACATTTTGATGATTGTCAGATGGAGATGGGATGGAGGTTGGGTGGACACATGAAAAGGGGGATGGAATTAAAAAGTACAGATGGGTAGTTACAAAATAGTCATGGGCATGTAAAGTAAAGCAAAGGGAATATATCAATAATATTGTTATAACTACATGTGGTTTCAGACGGGTACTGGATTTATCAGTGTGATCACCTCATAAGTTATGTAAATGTCTCATCACTATGTAGCACACCTGAAACTAATATAATATTGTATATAAACTGTAATTGAAATAAAAAAATATTTGAATAACTGAGAAAAAAATAAAATAAAATTGGTTAAAAAGAAAGAATCTAGCAGAACAGATAAAAGCTATTTCTGCCGGAAGTCAGTAAACAGGGAGAGGGCCCTGCTACTTTGAATGTGAAGACAGCCAAATGAAAAACCAAGGAAACACGACACCACCAATGGACCGAGATAATCTTCTGGTAACCAAACTCACAGACAAGAAACACACAATTTACCTGAGAAAGATTCAAAATAGCTGTTTTAAGCAAACTCAAAGAGCTACAAAAAACACACACACACACACACACACAAAAACAGAAAGACAACTCAGGTATTATATATATGCAGGGTGGGGCAAAAGTCAGTTTATAGATGAGGGTACAATCTTCCACTTACAAGATGAAAAAGTTCTGGGAATCTAATGTACATTACATTTAGTAACACTGTACACATGCTTCAAAGTTGCTCAGAAAGACATGAAATACTCTCATCACAAAAGAGAAATGGCAATTATGTGATGTGATGGAAGTGCTAACTAACATGACAGTGGCCGTCATTTTTAATATAGAACTATGTCAAATAAACACATTGTATGTCTTAAACTTACACAATGTTATATGTCAATCATATCTCCATAAAGTGGGAAAGAAAAGAAACTGCTAAGTAGACTTATAGAAAAATGACTAACAGACATGACCAGCATTTCATGGCAGTGCAAGCAAGTGGCCAGTCAACAATTGAAGAGACAATGAACATTAGAATTACGAAAACGTAAATTTAACCCAGAAATTTATATATCTCACATTGTTTAAATTGGCCAAAATTATAAAATCTGAAGCCAGTGTGGTCCTAGTGTTGTTGAAGAAATAGAACAAAGAAACTTTTTACTGCAGGCTGGTGCTCCATCTCGGAATCAGCCACCATTAATGCTCCATGCCCTCTCATCCCCATTCTCTCCAGGACAACAGCAAGAACAGAGGGCATGCTGGGGCTTTATGCTGGAGGGCTGGATGTCAGTAACATGCTCAGAAATAACATAATAATAGAAACAAAACTGTTGGACTCTAGTTTAAACAGGAAGCCTATACTTGAGGGCAGTGGTGCTCACACTTTATCATGTACCACAGTCACTTGTGGTGACCACTTGGCTGCACCCTCACAATTTCTAATACAGGAGTCTGTGATGGGGCCCAAGAATTCGCATGTCTGACAAGCTCCGTGGTGATGCTGCAGCTGGTGGTCCTGCGAACACATTTTGAGAAGTCTTGCTCTAAAGAATAAACTTTGATCTATTATAGTCTGAAAAGAAAGGCATGATGTTATAGAAGTTGATTGGACATTTATTTGGGGCTCACTGTATGTTAAGCTTTTAAATAAATTATTTTAATTATCACAACAAATCCATAAAGCAGGTGTTATTAACCTTATTCCACAAATAAGGAAACTAAGGCTCTTCAAGTTTAGGTAATTTGTCTAGTATGCCACAGGGAATGTATGACAAAGACAGATTAAAATATAGGTCTGCGTGACTAAATTCTAATACTCTTTGCCCCATACCCATGACTCCCAATGAGACAAAACACCCTCTCCTATTGATATTATTGCATAAGATGTGAGTGTGACAGTTGCCTGATATGCGCAAATACATAGTAGGTAGGTTTGTGCATGCATACATATAATATATATATTATATTGTATATGTATATAGTATTTCTATGTATACTAAATATATATATGTGTTGGAAGTGTAGAACCAACATATCAAGGGAAAATATACTAGGCCAGCCCTAAGGGCCTTCCTAACACCATAATGAAAGGCAAGAAAGAACATTGTAAATACTCTTATATTTTTCTTACTTTATAGAGAACTATGAACATACATACAGTTAATGATGCTTATTAAAGCTATAAACATGTTGAGTACAGCTCACTTCAGTTATATTAACTTGTTAGCTAATACTTTGCTCTTTGTATAAGGTCCCAAAATGAAGGATTCCAACAGAGATAATTAGGGAGTCATCCCTCAGTGGAGTGGACTCAACATTTTTAACCAGTCCCTCTCTAGTTGGAGCACTGACCAAATCAGAAAATTAAAACAAATGAACAAACAAAATAAAGTCTAACTTTTAATGTCTAGTGTTTCCATAACCATAGGAGCTACGGAATATAAGAAGGAGTGATTTTTATGCCAGATTCCTCAATCTCTTCTTAAGATTTAACTAGAGAAGCTTCCTTGGAGAGTTTTGAAGTCAGAACTGACAGCCAGAGCTCTTCAAGGTGCCTGTGGTTTCTACAGGATTACCCTACACGTTGTGCATGTGACCAGCATTTCAGAAGAGACAAGCAATTAAACAATGCAAACACTTATTACTATTTAAGCTTTATGCTAACATCACTTACATCTCTGCAACTCTACAAAAATTCAATAGGATCAAAAAGCTCACTTGAATTTGTAGTGCTTGCAAGCGTGAATAACTCTCTACTTCTATGTTATCTCTTTAAAGCAGGAAAGAAAAAATAACCAAGCCCTCCCACGTGGACAAAACCCAGACTTACAATGAAGCACAAAATAGCAAACTGCTACTCAGCAGAATTAGCCTAGCCTGTCATAGGAGTCCAGGAACAGATGCTAAAGTAATCAGCTAATTACACTGTAAATAGGTGCTCTGATCACCAATTCCAGTGTGTGTGTGTGTGTGTGTGTGTGTGTGTTGGGGGTTGGTGGAGGGAGGGGTCTCCACTCCAACAAGCAATGCTGAGGACACCAGCTAGGTGTCCTATATTTCAGCTCTTCTGACACTATCTACTGGTACATAGCTTCAGATTCCACAGGTTGAGGACTGAGTCCCACAAGACTGCCCCCCACCCCACATCAGACACTGTCGCAATTCCAGGGTGTTACCTGCATTTCTGACTATAGATCAGAGGTTCCCATGTCTCCATCCCTGGGTTTGATTAATTTTATAAGGTGTCCGACAAAACTCAGGAGACTAGTTTACTCACAAGATTACCAATCTATTATAAGTGGGCATAACTCAGGAATAGCCAGATAGAAGAGATGCACGGGGCATGGTATAAGAAAAGGACTCAGAGCTTCCATACTCTGTGGCAGCACCGGTCTCCCTCAATTTCCACAGTCACCAACCCAGAAGTTCTTTGAACCCTGTCCTTTTGGGCTTTATGGAGGCTTCATTACATAGGCTTTGCTGACTAAATCTTTGCCTGGTGGTAATGAATTCAACCTCCAGCCCCTCTCACGTTCCCAATGGTCAGGGAGATGGCACTTAAAGTCTCAACCCTCTAATTCAGGGTGTCAAACTCATTTTCACCTGGGGCCACATCAGCCTTCTGGTTGCCTTCAAAGGGCCGAAATCATTTTAGTACTGTACAAATATAAGTACTCCTTAACTGTCAAAGAGTTAAAATTACACTCAGCCCTTGGAAGGCAACCTGAGGGTGATGTGGCCCCTGGTGAAAATAAGTTGGACACCCCTGCTCTAATCATTTGCTTCATTCCTCTGGTGACTAACTCCCACCCTTAGGCAGTGTAGTAGCATTCTAAAGTCACATCATTAACATAATAGAAGACACCTTTATCCCTCTCTTCACTTGAATTTACGAGAGATGAGAACTTCTGGTCACCAAGGGCAAAGCAGACCCTGAGTGCAAGATTAAAGAAAGAGGAGGAGGCGCCCTGGCTGGTGTAGCTCAGTGGATTGAGCGCGGGCTGCGAACCAGGCATCGCAGGTTCGATTCCCAGTCGGGGCACATGCCTGGGTTGCAGGCCATGTCTCCCAGCAACCGCACATTGATGTTTCTCTCTCTTTCTCTCTCTCCCCCTCCCTTCCCTCTATTAAAAATAAAATAAAATAAATAAATAAAATCTTTAAAAAAAAAAGAAAGAAAGAGGAGGAGGAGGAGGAAAGCTGCAACTCCTGCAGACCTACTGTGTTCTGGGTCTAGGCTTGGAGGCACCCCCCGCCTTTGCTCCCTGAGGGCTGAGGATTGAGAATATACCTGAAGTGAAGTTCAAAGCCACCATCAGAGGTGAGATGCTTCTTTTTAAAAAGTATGCACAAAACCATAAAGAGATACTACCTCACACCAATTAGGATGGCTGCTATGAAAAATAAAATAAAATAACACCAGTTGGTAAAAATGTGGAGAAACTACCCTGGCTGGGTATGTCGGTTACTTGGACAGTTGTCCTGTATGCCAAGGTTGCAGGTTCAGTCCCTATCAGGACACATAGTCAACCAGTGAGTGCATGAATGGGTGGAAGAGCAAATTGATGTTTCTGTTTCTCTCTTTCTCTCTCAAATAAATAAATAAATATATATATAAATATATATATATATATATTTTAAATGTATCCAGTTTTTTAAACTAGAACTTTGTATACTGTGGTAGGAAAGTAAAATGGTGCAGCTGTTACAGAACGGGGGGGGGTGCAATTATTGGCCCACCCAGGATTGCCAAAAACTGTTACAGAACACAAGGGGCCAAGGAGGGTGAGGATGATATACTATTACTGGGAGGAACCCCTACTGGGCTCGACTGTCTGTTGCCTAATAGGAAAGACTCTCTCAATGCCAGATTTGTGAAAAGGAAAGTAAATGTTTATTTAAAGCTATACAGACTTAAAGTAGTGACCTAATCTCTTCATTAAAATATCAAAGTCCTTTAGGATATCCACAGACACCCACTGTGCTTCCTTCTCCCCCTGCCCTAATTCAGGGTGTGTAACTCAGGAAAAGAAGCAAACTTCCATGTTTCAGGTTCCCAGTACCATCAGCTGTGTCACCATCCAGGCAGAATCTCCAATTAATCCAAAGCCATGCAGCACCTTCTCATGGCCTACTGGCAAGAGTTCGTTCACCCTTCTTCCAGGCAAAGTCTCTCCTGCTTCCCAAGCCACACGGTCAAAAACAGCACCCCAAAGCATGTGGTCCTCTTCTACCAAAGCTGCGAGGGTCCCCACTCTGGCCAAAACCTCATGGCTCTCTCCCTAATGGCTGCCATGTCTGGGTTTAAATCCCCACACCAATCTTCCTCTGTACCCCCATTTCTGACTCCTCCTACAATCAGTTACACCTGCCAGCATTCCTATATTATTCCAAGTTTACTGAGCTGCCATCATGAGTCCGGGCAAGGGTGGCCCCATGTCATGTAGCCAATCTTCTCCAGGCTCCCACGCAAGCGCTATAACTCGGGGGACCTGCCTACCCCAGTTACATCTTGGGGGGAAGTTCCTTCCATCCCCCTGGCTCAGAGCATGGCCACAGCTATTTAACATATCTAAGTGACCAGCCAAAGGCTACAGTTATGTTAAATGACCATGCCATGGATTAGCTGCAAAGCTGTGGCTGTACAAAACAGCCCTGCATGTTCCTGCTCCATGTGTCCCTTCCCCCAAATCACCGCTTCCCAAGGGTGAGGACATCTTATATGTCTTTCTAATATTTACTAGACACCTTGAGTTCTGGACCCCATTCCAAATCCCTTTTGGGGGCTCCCTTCTTGGCTGCACCCTGTATCACAGCCACTGAGGAAATCAGTAGGGCGGTCCCTCAAAAAATTAAAAATGGAACTAATATGATCCAGCAGTTCCATTTCTGGATATACCCAAAGAATTGAAAGCAGGGTTTCTAAGAGATATTTGTATACCCATATGTATGGCTACATTATTCACAATAGCAAAAAGTGGAAGCAACCCCTATCCACTGAAGAATAAATGAATGGGATACTATTCAACCTTATAAAGGAAGAGAATCCTGTCACACACTACATACAATTTGGATAAATCTTGAGAAAATGATGCTAAGTAAAATAAGGCAATTACAAAAAGGCAAATTCTGTATGAGTCCACCTATATGAGGTAGCTAGTCAGATTCATAAAGACAGAAAATAGAAAGGTGGTTACCAAGGGCTACAGGGAGAGAGGCTTGGGAGTTACTACGTAATGGGCACAGAGTTTCAGTTTTGCAAGATAAAAAGACTTCTGTAAATTGGTTGCACAACAGTGTGAATTTGTTGAACACTACTGACTGTACACCTGAAGTTGTTTAAGGTAATACATTGTGTTATATGTATTTTATCAAAATATTTTAAGTGTGCAAAATGTGTGCTATTCATCTAATTTTAATATTCTTTAAAAAAGGAAATTTCAAGGGTTTTTTTTTTTTGAGCTCTGTGCCAGAAAGGAAGACCAAGCCAATATTTCTTTTTTTATAAATCACAATGTCACACACTGTCATACCACTCTAGGTTTGAATATGCTGCCTGTTTAATAAGCCACACCACTTTATTACAACTTTGGGAGAGGAGAGAAAACCACATAAGTATTTACCTTTTTATATTAACAATAATCTGTATTTATTCATCCTTTTTTCTTCAGTGTCCTAATGAAGTTTGGAACCTAAATTTTCTCCTTTACATAAAGTATGCTCAGAATAATGGCCTTTTCATCCTTTAAGACTGACAATGTTATTCTCATGCAAACAGGAGAATATGGGTGTTACATTTGCATCACCCTCATAACTTCATTCTTTTTCTTAACTGAAGGAAGTAGCCTGTATCAGGAATTGAGAGAGAGCATTGTCTGGCATCTAAATGGCAATATTTCAAATATATAAATTGGTCACTCCAACTTCCCACTTTTAGATATTTATGATCTATTTTGAGAAATGTGGCAGCTTCTATTTCCTTTCATTGCATTGCCTGGTATGCGTGAGTCATCTTCTGTAAACATAACATTTTTTTTTATTTTAATGCTGCATCACAATGCAGTATTTTATGTCATCACATAAATAGAGAACCAAATTTAAGCTAATAGGCACCCCCTATAATGATATTAACACAAGTACTTCGAGTTAACAATCAAGTGATTAAATAACCTCTATGTATAGACAAGTTTATAAATCTCAGGCAATGTATTATAATTGTCCAGTAACTAACTGTCCTGCTTGGTAATTAACAATTATTTACCTTAACTGTGAGCTGCCTGTCTATCCCACCAGAAACAGTGACATGTAGGGAGAAGTAACTCGTTAAAGAAATAGCATAATAATAATGGTGGCCATTCATTGAGTACTTACTATATGAAGGACACTTTGTAACCTGGTAATAAGTGTATTAAACCTCCATTACAGTTAATACAGCTGAGGTCCAGAAAGGTTATGAAGTTTTTCTGAGACCAACAAATAACAGGGTTTTGAAACCCAGCGTGACCAAAAAATCTACATGCTTCTCTTTCCACTGCCACTGAGACACACCTGAGAATGACCTGTGAGTGTGGGTTTTCTCCAGGAGGGCAGGCCTGGTAATCCTTCCTACTCAGCCAGCAGTCAGCAGATCAGGCTTTAGGTTCCACCAGGTTGTACCATAATGGTACTAGTTTGCCTATACTCGCGGGTGTGCAATAATTCTCATGAGTCTCAAATAACCACCTTTGAAAGACTGGTTGTTTAAAACATAGGGTAATAAAGAAAAATGTGGTCCCAATTTTAAATATGGTGTTGGTCTATCTGAATTTCTGATAACTTTGACCTGTATGATGCTATAACATTCAAATTACCTTTCAGAATTCAGTGCTTAGTCATAGGGAAGCATAATATCCCTTGAGTACACACCCAAATAAAATAAAAGAACATATAAAAATAAAGCCTAGGTAATTTGTTTAAATGCATAAAACTAGGAAATGGATGGTCCAAAACCAGATCTGTCTGACAAGGGTACAATGAGCTTTCAAGGAGAACGGGCTGCTTCACTATTTCTGAAGTTGATTATACTTATGAATGTGGATAGAAATACCCCAAATTGAACTCAGAATATGTCATAATAAAGTAGATCTATAACATGAGTGCAAGGATGGTTTACAAGTAGGAAATTCATTAATATTATTAATTATGTTACCTGATTAAAAGAAATATGCCAGTATAAGAGGTGCTGAAGTTTTAGTAAAATTTAATACCATTCATAGTAACAACCTAACTGTTCAATAGTAGTAAAAATGTTAAGAATTATTCTCTATCCATTCAACAAGTATAGAGAACCATTAATAACACCTTTTTGAAAGCCATGTAATAAACTAAAAATTGCTTAAGATATTTTAATTGGAAAAATCAGTGAATGAAATTGGACATAAGATTACAATAATACAGGAGGACAAGCATAAAACTAAAAAAAGAAAAAACTGGAAACACAAACCAAAATGTTAAAAGTGATATAATAATGTGCAAGTATTATGAGTGTTTTTACTTATTTTCCATGTATGGCTTTGTTGGGGTCCATCCTGCCTGGACTCAGGAAGCTGTAACTCCCCATGGCTAAGGCTGAGTAAGAGACTTCCAAACCAGGAGACACTAAGGAGACAAAACTTATTTCCCTGGCATGAACGCTGCCTGTTCTAATGCCTGGCTCCCTTTGTATGATTGGCAGTCAATGACAGGTGACAATTCTCTAGGAAAGAGAATGAACCTAAGACAGATACAGTCACATGGCAATGCCCTAAGGGAAGAGACTCAGGGGGCTGTGGAAATGAAGGGGTGATCAAAATCAACCCCTGCCCCCTTGGCTTTGTCAAAGCCTGAGTCCTTGAGAAATCCAAGTCTCCCAGATGCCTCTGTCTCCTCTGCCTGACTCAAGCCTGTGGAAATAACAGGGGTGGTGCAGTCCAGACCAGAGTCAGCGGACCCCCGGGGCAGTCAGGCCTGGGACATAGAATATGCAAGATCCTGTGAGATCTGCTTGCTGGAGGATGCTCTTGAATTATAATATGAAGGCATGGACAGAAAACGAAACTAGCCTTTTAGGTCCTGTAGTCTTTTTAAGTAATAAAACCCAAATCTAAGCCCAGAATCCTAGTGGGAGTTCTGTCAGTCCCTTTGAAAGCCACCTATTCCTTTTGATCTTCCCTGCCAGACTATAATCTACAAACTGTATCTGTATTCTTAATAAAAGACTGCTTGGGCAGGAAAATGGGGTGCTCTTCACTAGAGAGACTGGCTGTTTCATCCCTATTTCTCCACATCACTTGGTTGTCTGTGTGTATGTTTTTCTCGTGTTTCAACGAGCATCTGCAGCATTCTGCGGTCACTGCAGGCCGGTGGCCACGTCATTGCTTCTAATAATTCAATATGAGAAATACAATCTAATGTAAATAAAACTTTTATCATAACCATAGAAAATGTGTTAGAGTCACTTTCATCTTTCTTCTGGAACTTGTATTCATTTTGTTCCTCAACCACAGGGCAATTTGGTATACCAAGGATCCGTGGCTCCCAAGAATTGCAGATGTTTCTCTCTGCACATCTCCTGCTTCATAACTCATCAGGAGACTGCATGGAATGCAGGCACTCTTTATGCATACTGGTCATTTTAATAGTGGTCACGTGGATAAAGCACTTTATCTGCTGTCGTACTTAGCCACTTCTGGAAATAAAATTACATTCTAAATATAAGGTTTGCCAGTTTTTCTTTGAGTGGGAAACAAGATTTTTAGTCAGAAGAGATTAAATTGATTTTTTCTTATTTTCAAAGCCCAAAACTCCCATGGCCTCATAATCTGTAAGAATATGAGCCAATGTTACATGTTTTTCCAAGTGTCTCTCAGCCTCTTTCTCTTGCAGAAACTACAGGCAAGATTTTTTAAAGTTTTGTAAATCTACTTTAAAAAAAGAATATTGCCCATGGATCATACATTAAAGCTATCATTCTAAGGAATCCCACTGACATATTTGTTCAGCTGATGGGAAAACCAAGGGCCACTGTCAGCCAGTACTTTCTCAACTACTTCATTTCAGCCTCCTCCTCTCTAGCCCCATGGAGTCTCTCTTTCTTTCCAATTTTTATCAATATTCTTGGAAGATCCCAGTAGGCAGTCCTCAGAGGTAGCACTAAATCTTGGAAGGTGTGGGGATTCACTACCAGAGAGACAGACACTGGACCACACACTAGCTGTGTGACCCTCGACAAGTGCTATCTCTCACAATACCATCAAAAGTAACCATGTCAGCTCATAAGATTGTGTGAAGCTGGCACACAGTGGAGACTCAAACTGTATACGCTGAAGATTAAAGTAGTTCTAAAAGAAGCATCGCCACAGCAGGAGCACCAAAATGAAAGCAGTAACCAAGCAGAAGAGGGTGATAGAAAAACTAGCTGCCCACTTGTCTGGATTTGAGTTCCACACCCTCTGACACTAGCTCTATGACTTTGGAGCACAACCTTGTCCTCTCTGGGCAAGAGTTTGTCTGAAAAGTACTGAATTAGATTGCATGATCTCTTGGACTCCTTTCCATCTAAATGAGCTCTATTCTTTTGTTTTCTTTATTTTTTAATCATACCAAGTGCACAGCTTTCAAACCCCGCTCATTTCCTTTAGAGAAATAGTCAGCTCTTTTCTTTTCATTTGATGTTTTTCAGCAGCTGTCACTTCCTACACAGGGCTATAGAAAGGGCTTGTCATAGCCCCAAGCAATGTATGTTGCTGAGTGAAAAGGGCAAATTCTCTAACCTTCCCACCTTGAGCAGGGCAGCAACACACGGTGTTTGATCAGACAAAGATTTCTCCAGCCCTTCTGTCCAGAGCTCCCTCTGTGTTCAAACAGTCACTCACATTCTTGTTACAATTTCCCCACGAGCCAAAAGCAAATTGGAGCCAAAGGGTCTGAGTGCTTTGTGCATGTGGGAGCTCTTGCAGCCTAGCAATCCCCAGCTGGCCTGACATAATTCATCCACAGCAATAAACGTGCCTGGTCAATCTGGTCCATGCTCTCACTTGGAAAGCTGCAGCAGGCACTTAATCTGGGCATGAGGGAAGGAAGATCCCTTCTCACAGGAGCAAAGGCTATCTCTGCAAATGACTCAAAGAGGCCTTTCCTTAAGCAGAAGACCTGCCAGAGAGAGTCCAGAGGCACAAACCCAGAGGCTTGGCAAAGGCAGGTGATGGAAACATAATGGACAAGAAGAGATGGATCTTGGAATTTTAAGGTAAACAAATAGCTGCATAGAGAGCTAGACCTCACTACCAGGCTGAACTGATCTGAACTACTCTCATATCTCGTAAAATAAAGTTACCCTTGAACTTGTTACTTGCAGAAGGCCTCAAAATGTACTTAGAAATAATTTTTACCATTTATTAAATAATGACTATGATTCAATACCCATGTGTGGTAGGTGTTACCATCTTCCTTTTCCAGATGAGGGAAGTCGCTTTACTGAAAATTAGACAATAATAAATTGCCCTAGATCAAATTCCTTCATCTTGAGATAAGAATTACGTATCAGTACTTTATGAAGGAGGAGCTCCCGGGAAAAACCAGTAACAGGAGACAGAAGAGGGCAGGAACAAGCAAGGGTGAGATTTTAGCGAAGATCTGGATTTGAGAGAAAAGCACAGCATAGCTGATTTTGTCTTAGTCCACACAGGACAAGGGACCCAGGCTAATACAGACGTTGGTTAAGGGCCTCCAGATGGTTGTACTTCCAACACTTGGCAAAGTGTCAATCCTCTGAAGAAGAGTCACCAGTAAAGGTCAATAGTCACAAAAGCAGTCCAAATCTAGAGGAGGAACATGGAAATTATAGAAAGGATCCATCTGAGAGGTGCCAACCAAATATGCTGCATGAGTAGACATACGAGGGCTCCAGCTCAGCTCTGTCTTCATCCTTGGCCCTTCCACTGATCTCATTTGTTCTTGACAGCAACTTTTGGGGAAAGACAGGACATCATTCATTAGCATCACTATTTAACAGACAGGAAAAATGACACTCAAATTACATAACCAATCCAAGATCACACAGCTGGTAAGTGCCAAACTAGCACACACACTCCAATTCTCTAACTCCAAATCCCCTTCCTTTTTCTCTGCACTGGGCTGCTTTCTTTTTTCTTTTTCTCTGTGTGTGTGTGTGTGTGTGCGCGCGCATGCTGCTAAAATCATCACCAAACTTTTATTTTTGTTTTTTAAAGTATATTTTATTGATTATGCTACTACAGTTGTCCCAGTTTTGTTATTCCCTTTATCCCCCTTCTTCCTGCAAGCCCCACCCTCCAGCACTCCCCCCCACTACCACCACTTTAGTTCATGTCCATTGGTTGTACATATAAGTTCTTTGGCTTCTCCATTTTCTCTACTATTCTTAATCTCCCCCTGTCTATTTTGTGCCTACCTATTATACTTCTTACTCCATGTATCTTTTCCCCCTACGTCTCCCCTTCCACTCCCCACTGATAATCCTTCATGTGAGCTCCATTTCTGTGATTCTATTCCCATTCTAGTTGTTTGCTTAGATTTTGTTTTTGTTTTTTAGGTTCAGTCATTGATAGTTTTGATAGTTGTGTTTGTTGTCATTTTACTGTTCATAGTTTTGATCATCTTCAAATTCTTAGATAAGTCCCTTTAACATTTCATGTAATAAGGGCTGGGTGATGATGAACTCCTTTAACTTGACCTTATCTGAGAAGCACTTTACCTGCCCTTCCATTCTAAATGATAGCTTTGCTGGATAGAGTAATCTTGGATGTAAGTCCTTGCCTTTCATGACTTGGAATACTTCTTTCCAGTCCCTTCTTGCCTGCAAGGTTTCTTTTGAGAAATCAGCTGATAGTCTTATTGGCACTCCTTTGTAGGTAACTGTCCCCTTTTCTCTTGATGCTTTTAATATTCTCTCCTTATCTTTAATCTTCAATAACTTAATTAGGATGTGTCTTGGTGTTTTCCTGCTTGGGTCTAATATCTTTGGGACTCTCTGAGCTTCCTGGACTTCCTAGAAGTCTGTTTCCTCCACCAGATTGGGGAAGTTTTCCTTCATTATTTGTTCAAATAAGTTTTCCATTTCTTGGTCTTATTCTTCTCCTTTTGGCACCCCTATGATTCGGATGTTGGAGCATTTAAATTTGTCCCAGAGCTTTCTCAGCCTCTCCTCATTTTTCTGAATTCTTGTTTCTACATTCTGTCCCACTTGTTTATTTCTTCATTTTGTTTCAAATCCTTGGTTTGAGTCCAAGTTTCCTTCCCTTCACTTTTGGTTCCCTGTATATTTTTCCTTATTTTATTTTGTATAACCTTCATTTCTTTCTTCATTTTGTGACCAAGCTCAGTCATTCCCGTGAGCAGCCTGATTACCAGTGTTTTGAACTCTGCATCAGGTAGGTTGGCTATCTCCTCACCACTTAGTTCTTTTTCTGGAGTTTTGATCTATTCTTTCATTTAGGCCATATTTCTTTGTCTTGGCATACCTGTTATGTTGTAAGGGGCGGAGGCTTAGGTATTCACCAGGGCAGGGCAACCCTCTTTGCTGCCGTTGTGACACTATGTGTGAGGTAGGGGTCAGAGAGGGAACAATGACACTTGCTGGCTCTGCTCTAGCCCTACTTTCTGTCACTTCCCTCACTTCCCAGAAGCAAATTGTGGCTTTTCAGATGCTGATTCACACATGGGCAGGTTTGTGTATGTTCTAGGACCCTGTGGGCCTCTCCCAAGGACTCTCCTGTGATCCTGAGAGTTTCTACCACTGCCACAACTCCTGCAGATTTTTACATCCAGAGGTTTTGAGTCTGTAGTTTCCCACACTGAAACCCTGGGCTCTGCAGTCTATCTCACTTCCCAGTGGTTCTTCCCAGCTTATTGGCCCATGAATGTGCAACCAACTGGTTCACCAGCCACCTCCATGACTGTGTGTTCTCTTCACCTCGGCTGCCTGTCTCTGCCCCTCCTACCAGTCAGAATGAATGTTTCTTTAACAACTTGATTGGTGGACTTCCATGAAGTTTGAATATCTGGCTGTTCTGGTTATTTTTTGTTCTTAAATTTGCCATTGTCCTTCTTTTGGTTGTGCAAGGAAGTGAAGCATTTCTACCTATGTCTCCATCATGGCCAGA
Organism: Tonatia bakeri; assembly: GCA_004024845.1. Classification (NCBI taxonomy): domain Eukaryota; kingdom Metazoa; phylum Chordata; class Mammalia; order Chiroptera; family Phyllostomidae; genus Tonatia; species Tonatia bakeri. The sequence continues at coordinate 22,164 of PVIA01012124.1, read as the reverse complement.
ACTCCTGGGCTGCTTTCTAGAGTGAAACAGAGGAATGACTTAGTGGCATCACACAGAGGAGGACTTGAAGGCATCCTTGCCATTAAATATTGCCCCAATGGAGTGCTTCGAAATCCACCATTAGGGAGATATTCCTTTGGGTAAGTACTGCCTCTCCATAGGGCCTCTTGAAATGAGCCCTATGGCAAATGACCATTGCACCTCAGACATTTTCTGAATATGTGCGTTGTGCCCAGGAGATTGCAGATAGGAGGGAGACTTGTGCTGAAGGAACTCACATCCCTGAGGACAACACTGTATGTGCATAGAGCACTTAGATACTCACAGTAACCATGTGTAATAGTTGGACAACTAGATTTATCCTCATTTTATAGTTGAGAAAAACCAAATCTGACAAAGGTGACTTCTCAAAATGATATAACACAGAGTAGAAGAGCTAGAGGAGAGAGCCCTCAATTATCTTACCCATCTAGAAGACTGTCTTATCTATGGAATTTCTGAGCACAGTGTACTATCTCTGGGTTTCCCCTATGTAGAATTCTCTATTTGTCTTCTGTCTCTTAATAGCAACACTTAATTTCTCTTGGAGGAACAACACCCTCCCATCCCATACAGTCTTGGTAAAAGTGGGAAATTAGTGAGGGAGGCACTTCCACCACAATAACACTGGGCTCCTGATCCAATGATTTGTTGCCAAATCAAGAGTACCCTATTCAAACTAGATGTGTTTACATGAGAGCACGTGACTCAAGCAACACAAAGCAGAGTATTGACATGGATGCTAGGAAAGAAGGCCTTTTTTTATTGCTGACATTGTAAATACTAAGAGGCATGAAAATTTTAATGTTCCAAAACTATCTTTTAAACCAAAGGAAAGAAATGTTCACTGGAAATGGAAGCCAATGCAGAAGAAAAGAGATATAACAAGGTAAGAGGTGAAAGGAGGCCAAGATTGAAGGGATGACAGAGGAAAAGAAGGAAGGGAGAAAGAGATAAAGAGAATTATTGGGATTTCCTGGATATAGCCAAGGCTGAAGGGGACCCTAACCACTTTAGACTTCTTAATTACATGAAACATTTCATTCTCTTGTTTTTTAAACATGTTTCGTTTCAGTTCCTGTCACTGCCAGCCAAAAAAGTTATTACAATTCCAGCTAAAAGAGTTATAATGAATATACTATATAGCTTTCTGTCATATATAGATATATCCACATGTTCATCTATGAGTATAATATCAACATAGTAATAGATTCCAATCAATTCTAAATAAATATTTAAAAAAGAATCATTTATTTAAATTACATGATGAATATCAGACTGAGAAACTACTGACACTATGCAATAGCAAAAAGCTCTGGACATGACCTCCAAAGACATGATTCTAACTTCAGGTGCATAGAGAAAGAACTTGGTTCAAGAGCCAGTTCAATTACATACCTGCTCTGCCACCTTGGACAAACCTTTTAATCTTTCTAATGGTTAATCTGCTCATCTGAAAAATAGGACATCTTCCTGTCTCTCTCACACATTAGATGTGAGAATTATTAGGGAAAAATATAAAGGTGCTACATTAACTTTAAAATACTGTATTAGATATGAGAGATTGATTACCAAGGCTACCTTGCTGAATAACTGACCCTTTTCTAAAGTCTGTTTATGTCTGTGTGTGCATGTGCATATGTGTGTACTCACACATGAGTGTTCTGTGGGTATCACTACAGAATGAAATAGTATTTCAGTGATTGCTCTCTCTTGTCACTCTTTACATTTGATTAAGTGCTCAAGATGTGCATTGGTTTGCAGTGGTACTTCCTGATGGATTTCCCCCATCAAGCATCATAGCAGAAAAATAATAATGTACTTTGACAGACTCTAAATTAAAGCTGTCTGGATTGTTCAATACAAAATTCAATTCAATATGTACTATTTCATCCACAAACGCAAATACTCCTGACAGCATGTCCTAGTGGCTTTTAAAGGTTCTGCAAAATACATGAGGTTTGTTAGACTCTGCCTCTTTAAAATCCAGGTTACTGAGATCAGTAACTGGGGTGTCTTCCTCTTTTCTCCAGCCCCATGTCTCATCAATCTGTCAGTCTTGCCAGTCCCATTTCATTGGTCCTGCCGCATCAGCAATGCCAATTCCTGAATTCAGTCCTTTATCACTCCAGGGCTTCAACACCAGAATTTGTTTCTATAACTACCTTACCATGATACTCCTCAGCAAAAATTCTGTAATAACTTCCCATTATATAGTAAATCAACTATTTATCTCTTAGTATATAAACAAGACTTTGCTTGAGTTGGCCCCTACCTTTAGCTCTTCAGCCTTTTCTCCTTCTTCTACCCTATAAGTACCTTCTCTTCTATCTATACAAAAATTTAAGACTTTCAAAACTGCCAAGCTCTCTCACAGTTCTATGCCCTTACCATACTGTTCCATTTGCATGCAACTCCTCACACTTTTCTAAACCACAGCTTCTTTGTTCAGAAAGTGTAAAATCATTGAAAGAGAATGAACTCAAGAATCAACGTCCTTGTGAAGCTTTTTCTCAACAGATCATTTTGTCACTCTACCATTTTGAAGCTCAAATCTCTACATTATTATCACCATAGCTAATATTTATAGAATGCTTACCATGTTCCAACTACAGCACTAATCACCTTAATAAGCTAACTCATTTAACCTTCTCAACAACAAAATGAAGTGCAGATTATTTTTATTCTCATTTTACAGATGGGAAAAACAAAACATGGGGATATTATTCCATTTCCTGAAATCACAGAGGTAATAAATGGCTAAACCAGGACTGGAATCCAGGTTGTCATACTCCAGCACCCATGTGCCTAACGTCCATTACAGCACATCATACTACTTCTATTTCTATTATAGCGTTTATTACATTGTGCTTTAATTAATTTTTAGCATATCTTTTTCACTTTAAAAAAAAATCCTTGAGCTGACTGTGAACCCAGATGTAAGGTCACACGTGTCTTCATTCAGTCAGTCACTCAGTTGGTGAGGGAAAAACCTAAAAGTGACAAATAGAAGAACATGTGCTAAAGGATGGTGATGAGGGGATTAAGGACAGAGTGCTATGGGGACACAGAAAGCAGGGTCTAAGGGGAGAAGAAGGGCATTTTAGGAAGGAATAGAGTGGGCAAAAAGGTACTGGGTCTGAGAAATTATCAGAAAGTTCCTAAGTCCTTTCTTGCATTTATCTTGCAGTCTGATCTGTTACCTTCCAGCAAATGTATTCTGGCCCTGAAGGACTCCTGAGCCACTCCTTGGAATGGAGAAAGCAGTCCCAGGTTCTGGGAAATGGGAATCACAGCCTCTGATGGAATAGTGGAACGCTTTATGGAATGCATGTGGAAGTCGATTTCTACTCAGAACTACTCCCCAGCACAGAGTGAGCTTCCCAATGTGTCTTTAACCTTGAAGATATCACTCAACTTTCCTGAGTCTGTCGCCACATCAAATTGACATTGCATCATTGCATGTCTACTCTTTGGGAACTACCATTTGAACCTGAGTCAGGAAGGAAGTCCAATCCTGGTACACAGGAGAGTACCTGATAGGACTGGCTTAATGAGAAGTTCATTAATTTGTTTGTTTGTTTGTTTCTTTGGTTGGTTTTCAAGATATGCATGGAGTACTTTCTATTTTCACAAGTTCTGTTCAGTCCCTGGGCACAAATCAGAGACAGACATAGTCCAGTCCTATATTATAAAACATAATGGGAAAGACAAGCATTTAACAAGTAATTAACATTAAAGGGTATGAAGTGTTTTCATATAGGATTTACAAGGTATCTTGGAGTATTCAGCAGGAAGACCTGACTTCTTCCAGGGAGTTAGAGAAATCCTCCTTGATAAAGCAGAAGTGGTCATGTTTAAGCCAAAGCCTGAATGAAGCATGAGAGGATCAGCCAAGTAAAGATGGGAATGGGAAGAGCATTCCACATGGATTAAATAGCACATAAAAACCCAAGTCTAGAGAAGATATACATAACACAGACTTCTCAAGGGAGGGAAAACCAGTCCAATATACGTGAAGTGCAAAGTATAAAAAGGAGAGCAGCATACATGAAACAAAGGGGAGACAGGAATGAGATGAGAAGGCTTATAAACCAAGTTGAGGAATTTGGGCTTTAATGTTATTTAGTGAGACTATGTACCTTCATTTTGCTATTTGATTTCAAACATTCCACCATCACACGACCTGATCGTGTGGCTGTTTTGGCCAGATATGCCTACAAGCAGTCATCAGGGGTTCAGTATCTCTCTTTTCTCCCAGGGATAATGTGATTAACATTAAAAATAAACTTGTCTTTGATTCCACTTCTTTAAACAATGAAAAAAAAAGAAGCACCCTTCATTAAATTTAGAGACTCACACACATACCTAGTACCCACTACGGAAAGCAGACTAAGTTATATGCCCTGATAGGGGTACAGACATATATCATACAGGGTATGAGCAAAAATACTAATTGCAAGTTAGATGTGAGAATCTAAAGGAAAGTGACATTGAGCTAGATGTAGGGAGGTGGTGAGGACAGGGAGGATGGCATTGTAAGTATAGTCACAAATTAAACAATGCCACATTGATGAAGGACTATCAGGAGCATTCAAGGACAGGTATTAGTCATCTGTGCCCAGACCTCCATGCACACTAAGGGAGGGAAGGTCAAAACAGTACATGGATTACAGGGTGAGCATATATCCTGAATAAATTCAGAACACTTGGCAACTAATAAAGCGTAACAGTCAAGAGCACGAACTTTGCCATCTGAAAATCTGGGTTCCAGTTCTGATTCTATCATTTCCTATTCTCATGACCTTGAGAACATGAATTAACCTAAGTTATATCCCAAATAGAAATGATGATGGTACCTGTCTCAGAGAATCACTGCAGCAATTAAATGAGATAATAAATATAAAGCTTCTGGAGCCTGTAGAGTCTTTTAAAAATGTTAGATACTTTTAATATTATCACTGTCTAGAAAAATTGCTTTTCCCTGGTGGTTTAATTTGTTTCATATCCTTAAGAATATAAAAATTAAATTCTTTCTGTGGCCTGTTTAATAAGCCACCTTTATTGAAAGCATAAAATGAAATTAAATTTGGATTTAGGTAAAAAATACTTACTGTGTTTTTGTGTGCAAGAAAAGAGAGTGAAGTGCATTGAAAGGTGAAAGTGATAAAAAACCAACAGCAACCAAAATTTTCTGAGCACTTATAATGTCTGTATGCCAAGCACAGGTAACTACTAGTCCTTAATTGCCCTGTATCCCCTATATCAAGAACCACACTGAATCAACCTATACCACAGAGGGTTTTTCCCCATAATAAAGAAAATACCACTTCCACTTGTAATACCTAGGGAAAGAGGAAGCCTGAACCTCAGAAGAGTTTCTTCAAGCCCAGAGCAGAAAGAACAGCATTCTAGTATAGTAAGAGAGTGGGGACTTATATTTAAAAGGAAGGGGAAACAGGCAGATTGCATGTCAAAAAGTCAACCTCTCAGGGGCAGGAGATATAAGTTGTTCTCAGGTCACCAGTTACAACTAGACAACAGTGTGAGAGGCAGCACACAAGGTAGTTCCTTAGCAACATGGGGTAAAAATAGTCACAAAATTAGGAAAACCTGAACCAGCATTTCCAAAGCTCCCCCAACTCCAATCTTGTGAGAAATCCAGAAGTTTCCCCCTTGTCCCATGGGGTATGCCATGGCTAAAGCAAAGTGACTCTGTAGATTGAGGGTTTCAACAGAGTTAGCCAGGAGCATCCTCAGCCCCAGTGAAAAGGGTGGAGACAGCAAGGGAGCAGAACAACCAGACCCTGCCAGAGGCCAGGGAATACACCAATAATAAACCTTGCCTTCTGTGCCAGTGGTGGGGGAAAACAACCACAACATCGCCAGGGAAGTGAGGAGAGCCAGAGGGCAGTATGAGGGGCTATGGGGACCTGGGCCCCTTCCAGCTACTATAACAGGTGACACCAGCCCCAATCGCACAAACTTAGACAACATCTTGGAGAAGAACAGGGAGGATCATACCCAAACAGAATAAATCCTCCAAAGCCATTATTTAAACTGGAAAAGACTGAGAGATCAGTAATTAGAAAGTTTGAGGCTTCCACTCACACTCACATACACACTTCTTTCCAGCTTCCCAATAACATCAGGCTTTTGAGGAAGATTACATCAGTTACAAAAATAAAGTCTATATTCTCTGAGTATTAGTGAGAATAAAATTATGACCCTGGACACATGCAGTACCTCATCTGTTCTTTGTAACAGGTCTGTGAGATGGATGCTATTTTACCCTATTCTATAGGTGAGTAATTGAAGCTTCACGAGGTTCAGAAAGTTGCTCAATGCCAACAACCCGGACTCTATCTCACACCTGACTGAGGCCAAAGTAATCTTTCTAATCACGATGCCAAACTAAAGGTTAAACTCCAACTATGGAAGATACCAAATATCAGCCTATGAACTTTGAGCTTCATTCTATAGAAATAGAGCAAAATAAGAAGCTTTGCAGCAGGGAAGGAAATTATTATACTTGAGATTTAAAGAAAGTCACTCTCAAGGCAATGTAGGGAAGAGATTAAGCAAGTAGAGACTAATGCATGAAGTCCAGGTAGAAGGTTTACAAAAAATAGAGTCAAAATTAAAATTCAGGCCTCTTTGATGTAAACACCATTGGGTTTTCTTCTGGGCCAAACTGCCTCAGAAAAAATGACCTCCATATTGGAGACAGAAGGAATATAAGTAGGGTGGTACCATCTATTGAGTGATGGGAGGCATGTCAGTATTGAAAGATAATATTAAAATTGATTTTGGATATATTCTTTTCCTAAATATGAATTTCCTTGAAAATAAATAGGATTCCATAAGTTCTAAGAAACCACCTGCAAACCTCTTGATAAGAGCCTCATCATTATGATATATGTCTCAATTAATATTTTCTCAGCATGACTCTATTGTATTATTTCAATTACTTTTAAATGTTAAAACATAAAAGTTCTGTTTAACACACTTCATAAATTTAATTGAAAGGTTTTGTAAAATTATTGTAATCACTTTCAAAAGGTAGAAAATATTTTTAACAGATAGATAACCTGACTTCAGATAAGTTCTAGGAAATGAACATTTTTAGTTATTAATGAAGTCAAGACATACACAACTAAAATTATCAACAGGAAAGCAAAGATGGTGATAAATCAATCATTGGTTCAATTCGATCCAATTAAATAAATTGTTATTGAACACCTACTTCACGCAGGGCACTCTGCTAGGTAATGGGATTACAAGAAGGCTTGAAATGAAGTTTCTGTCCCCTAGGACTCAGAAATCTATCTTGCTACAGAAAGAACATGCTTTTAAAACCACACTGTCCTGGCATTGAATTCTGGCTTTGAAGCCCTCACTTCTTTAAAGCAGTCAAAACAATATGCTACACCTAATTTTCACAGTTACTGTACAAATTCTACAAAGTCAGTAAATCCCAATAAATGTAAGCTATGAGTTAGCCTTGGTAAATAGGAATAGTTTACAAACAGCTATAATAAATGACCATGTAATACATTATAAAGAAGCAGAAGCTGCCCTGGCTGGTGTAGCTCAGTGGATTGAGCGCGGGCTGTGAACCAGGCATCACAGGTTCGATTCCCAGTCAGGGCACATGCCTACGTTGCAGGCCATGTCCCCCAGCAACCGTACATTCATGTTTCTCTCTCTCTCTCTCTCTCCCTCCCTCCCTTCCCTCTCTAAAAATAAATAAATAAAATCTTTAAAAAAAAAAAAGAAGCAGAAGCTACACTGGCTGGTGTAGCTCAGTGGATTGAGCACGAGCCTATGAACCAAAAGGTTGCTGGTTCAATTCCCAGTCAGGGCACATGCCTGGGTTGTGGGCCAGGTCCCCAGTAGGGGATGTGTGAGACACAGCCACACATTGATGTTTCTCTCCCTCTCCCCTTCCCTTCCCTTCTCTCTCTCTCTAAAAAAATAAAAAAACACTAAAAATAAATAAAATTTTAAAGAAGCAGAAACATGATGCTTTTATTTTAAAGGGGGTATTTTTAAGAGAAGAAAATGGGTAAAAATTGAAAGGGTTTTGTTTTTTTTCAGTCATCCAATGAATGTTGTTGGATAGCAGATAGTGCAACTAAAAAAGAAAACTAGAGATTTATCAAGCCAACTACATTCTCATATGTTGTATTATTTAATCCTAACCACAACCACACAAGCATATGTTATTTTGTTTATTTTACATATAAGGAAGCAGACTCAGAGAGATTAGGTGCACCCCGAGGTCACACAGCTACTGAGTAGCAGAACTTGAATCCAAACTTCTGTATACCCATTGCCTTGTATCCCAGTACCTCCTTCCAACCTATTTGGAGATCCCTATACAAAGGAGCTTGTAGAAGGTGTTCCATAAACATTTCCTGATTACAGAGGAGTTACAGGAACAAGATGAATGTAAAAGGAGTATATAGAAGCTGCCCAGCTAGAGAGGTTGGAGAATTCAGTAGGATTTGGAGGCTTTTGGTATAAAAAGGCAGGAAGTTAGAAGGGACTGAGATGGATGTGAATGGAACCCACCTATCTCCAAGTTCCAGGTTTGGAATGTTGGTAAATTGATGCTGCCATAGACCTCCTTCAAAAGCAAAACAGAGAGTAAGATTGTTTTTTTTAGTATACAAATGTAGTTTCTTCAAATGTTTTCCGGTGGCCACCTTCTGAGCTCTCCCACTATACTGATTTACCCCTGAAGAAGTTCCTTCAAGAATATGCTACATCTTTTTAAAATCATACCTTCCAGAGATAAATGCAATGATCAAAGTTGTGGTCAGTTTAAAATAAGTTGAAAAGCACCATAACCACCTTTCCATTGAACACTGTCAAAGTCAATGTGGCCTAAGATGTTACGGGTATTTTGTTGCATTTTGTTTTTAGCAGCTATGCACCATTTACTGACCCTAATAGTTTGTGTAGGATTCAATAAACTTGTTTTTGATTGACCAAAATAAATACTATCCTGGTATTTTCCAAAGTCTTTAAGAGATACGCACAGAAAAAACTTAAAATTTCAGACTATAACTAGGGTTAAAGAGGTTTCAGAATCACAGCATAGTTTCCTAAATAAGAATGACAAGTGAAATGTTTTCTCCTCAGTGATTCAAAAGGAACCGAACAACTGTCTAAAGAACAAATACATCCTCAGTGTGGCAGCTCTTGTCTTCCCCATTTGTTTTCATTCTGTCTGCACCACAAATTGGACATGACTTTCAGAGGCAAGTTCTCTAGCAAAGAAAACTGATTAAAATGGAAAGGTTTCCCAAGAAAGAAATGCTTGTATTGGAATCACAATTTAAAGAAAAATGAATGAATAAATCCACAGATCTGAATTGCTAGTTTAATATTTCTGAACTGTGGCTTCCTGAGGTTGTGTTGTTTTATCAAAAAGCTTTAATATATGAGAAATGTCTAACCCATAGAGACTGTGGCTCCTTCTGAGGATATTGCCTTAGTAATGGAGTAAAGAGGGTGCTCTTTATCACCAACTGGGGTTCCTGAAGAAACACACTACGGACTAGAACCACACAAAACATCCGTCTCATCTGTAAGGGCAAGGACAAAGGAAGCATCTAAGTGGTTGCACAATAGAATTAATTCCAAATCCTTAATAACAGGCATGGATATGAATAAATAGGGGAAGGGTACAGTTATTAAATTAAGGTTAAACACTTAGAACCAAAATTTCTCTTTATATTCAGGATTAAAAGAAATACAGACCAATCAGGCACTAAATTTTCCTCAGATCCTATCTTCAGAAATTAATCATTTGTTGAGCAAGTACTCATTGCCAGGAAATAAGTAAGTACTGGTATTACAAAGAAAAATAAGACAAATTTCCTGACTCCTGTGTCAGTAGCTTTAATTTGAGAGTGATGTAAATCAACAAATTATAACATGGCATACTTGCCAGTAAGTATACCTGGCTTTGAGGGCTCTTTTCATGAAAAACCTGCACAGTTTGTCTTCAGGCTTCTCTACTTTTTCTTTAATGTATTATTTTTTTCTTTTCTCAACCACCACCACCTTACCACAGACGTTCAGAACCCTTAACTGCCAGCATGGGAGGATCGCACCACCACATGATGAGCAGTCTCCAATTTATAGTCACAATTCCCAGGCTTTAATCCTGGATTTATCACTAATAAGCTGAGTGATTCTGGGTGAGTTATTTTTTTTTCTTTCTGGACCTTTATTTCCTCTCTTGTAAAATAGAGAAAATATCTGAAGAGTCTTCAGGATGTCTTCCAGGTTTCACATTCCATGATAGGCTCTGCACCTACCAGGAGCATTTGAAGAAAAACAGCAATGCTGGACAAAAAGCAGTAACTCTCTGATAATGGAATTCAGATACCGCTTGGGGAAATAAATTGGAGACTGAGGGTACTAGGTTTATCTGATCCTGATTAATGCAACAGGCATTTGAAGAGGGTCTATGATGGGCCAGATGAAGAAATAGCTTCTGCCTTCAAGGAGTTTTGGTTTCAGTGGCAAAAGTGACTTGTACACAGACATTGGTTAAATGAGAGAATAAGTATTATGAGAGAGGAAATATCTTATTTCCATAAGAATTTATGTCATGTCTCAAAGCATGAGGTGAATACAGACAAGAGCTAAAACAATCTAGAGTTTCAGAAAAGGCTTTCTAAAGGTCATGACAATTAAGCTTAAAAAAGAAAGAAGAGGGAAGACTTTCTAAGAGGAAAAGCGTGAATGGGAATGTCTTCCAGGCAGAAAGGCTTAGAAGTTCAAATTACCAGGATGCCTCTACAAATTGCAAGCCACTCACTGTGTCTACAGCCCAACGTGGGCACATTGCAAAGGAGCAGTATGTAAGTTGAATATGGAAAAGTAGGCAGGAGCCAGAAAACAGAGACCTTGTGTCTCATGCTAAGGAGTTTAGATATTATCCTGTGGATCTCCAAGACAGTGAAAAGGTTGAAACCAAAATGGGTTTTCCATAAGAATCTTGTCCCTCGTCACATCTTGGACCAGTTTGTTTCTCTCCGATAAACTTATCACTTGGGATCAGTCTGCATGCCCTTTCTAGTCTGTTCTTGAAATCTCCTAAGCTGCACCTTCCATAACAATATCCCTAAGACTCTGTTATGCAGACCCCAGGAGAATTCACTCCATACAAGCTAAGCATTTTTGCATGGGCTGCTTCCCAAGCAAGACAGCCAAAAGCAGCACAAGCTCCAAACAAACTCTTCAGCTCCTGAATTATTCAGGACACTATTAAAATGAGACTCACGACTCACAGGGCAAATTAATTTTAATTTTTAAACAGGCAACATTTTAAATTGTTCATTTCCTTGAAATGTATCCGCCTTGGCATTTTTATCATCAGAAGAGTAAGTAAAGCTCATAGCGGAAAGAGAAAAAAGGGACGGCAAGCCCTAAACTAGGACCCTCTCATATCCAGGAGCGGGCCTTCACAATAACTAACAGATTATCTATTCTTGAAGGGTATATGTCTTGAAAAACCCAGTGTCGGTCTAAGAAATTCAGTACTAGAAAATCCATTTTTTCCCTCTGGTGCTGTCATAACGTGTGGTCAGTAGCCTGAGACTTCCAGCACCTTCATACGGTTTGCTCTAGCCCTGCAGCTACTTCCACACAAAGGCACAAGAGAAGCATAGTCCACGGCCTAGGTTTCGAGGCCTAAGAACATTCCTTGAACCGAAGACTTCTCTCTAGGACAAGGACTACATGTTCCTGTCCTACATTAGGTTCCCGGTACCTTAAAAACAGTTGCTCAATTAAGTTTTACTCTACTGACCTGAATTTCATATAGAAAACCCTTATTAAACAGGGAATATTCTCTATGTTTTTTCTTTTCTTCTGTACTATCTCTGCTCTTGATGACTAGTAGTTTAAAGTGTCCTTGGAATGCTTAGGGGCCCCAAGAACAAAATTAAATGTCACCCCATCACTATACTCTGTTTCAAAAATGACCAGATTCTGACTCTTCTGTCATTTAGACATTCAGGAAGACCAGTGTGGCTGCCTAACCTGCCTAAGCTGCAATTGAGGAGTCCAAGTCAGGGTTATGGTACCCACACTTTCTCCCTCCCAGTCCAGGGCCTTTACCATCATGCTCCATGGCCCAATGGAATCAGGAAGTCTCTCAGACACTCACCATATCTTTCAATAAGTCTATAAAGAAGAATTATTTAAATTGACATTTAATGACACAAGATATTATAATAGTTTAAGGTGCATGACACAAGGATTTGATATGTACATACATGGTAAAATGATCACCACAATAAGTCTAGTTAACATCCATTACCATACAGAGTTACTAATCCTTTCTTGTGATGAGAAATTTTAAGATCTACTCTCTTAGCAAAAGTACATAATACGGTACTGTTAACTGTACCTGCCATGCTATACATTACATTCACAGAAGTTATTTATCTTGTAACTGGAAGTTTGTACCTTTTGACCCCTTTAACCCATTTTGCTCACTCCCTAGCACCCCACAGGTGACCACCAATCTACTCTTTGTGTGTATAAATTTGTTTTTATTTTTTTAGATTCCACATATAAGTGAAATCATATGGTATTTTTCTTTCGCTCTGACTCATTTCACTTAGCATAATATCAGGAAAAAATTTTTACAGCTATTTCATATCTGAGAAAAACTGAGCCTGAACATGATTGATTGGTGGACCTAAGATCACACAGAAAACCAGTGATAGTACTGAGGTTTCAATCCTTGTACATCCAACTCCACAGTTCTTATTCTTTTGACTCTCCTGAGGTTTTGGGTGGGCTGGGATGAACTCTCTGAATAAGTAGGGGGTCTTCTATTCCACAGCTCCTACTTAGGCTTACAGCTTATGTGGTATTTCTTGACAGTGCTGCTTCCTCACCTCTAAGCTTGAAAGATTTCTTATTCTCTGCCCATCTGTGTCTCATCCCAATTTCTCAGACTCACCAAGGTTCTTCCCCATGGCACCACAGGACTGAGATTCACTAGCATTTTGGAAATGATTCCAGGGTCCCAAAAGCAAGCTCTGTTCATTTGCATTCTTCCCACTTTTAGCTCTGCTCTCCTTTCCAGGCCCCTGACACTGTCTTAACTAAAGGCCTCATCATCTCTTGTACTTGACAGCTTCCTAACTGGTCGGTGTCTTTGCCTTTCTATCTTTCAATCCATACTCCACACTAAATTCAAAGATGTGGCTCCAAAATGTAAATATGAACATATCACTCACCTGCTTAAAACCCCTCAACTACTTAATCATATCCAAATGTTAAGCAGGATATATGGAAGGCTCTCCATGTTCTGGGCTCTGACTCCTTCCTTGTCTCTTCATACTCTCCCTTCATACTCTTCATACTCTCATTCTTAAACCTTAACTCTAACAATATCAAAATACCACCATTTACCATTCTGCAGCACACCTGTAATTTCACACATACTGCAACACACATGCACACATTTCCAACTAGTAAATTCCTAAGCATTCCTCGTAACCTAGATTTAGTGTGGTTCTTTCATGAAGCTTCCTATGCACGCTGCAGGGAAAGTTTATCACTCACCTTTGGGCACTCACTATTCCTTGTACATCCTTAAATTATAAAACCTAGCCTATATCAGTCTGTCATTTCGGAACTCTCTTCCCTTTTCCTCATGAGACTCTGTGTTCCTTAAGGAAAGAGAGAGACTATGTCTTATGCATCTTTGCATTAGGTTTGAACATACTAATCATTTAACAATCAGTTGATAAGTGAATGGGTTAAATAAGTAGCCTAACAATTAATATAACAAGTAATGGTATCAGGATAGCTGAATTCTACCCTCAGGTCTCTCCGTAACTTTTTTAAAAATAATTGAAGTTGTCATTGTTTTTAAATCTTCACCCAAGGATATGTTTATTGATTTGAGAGAGAAGAGAAAGGGAGAAAGAGAAAGAGAAAGATAGAAGCATTGATATGAAAGAGAAACATCTATCAGTTGCCTCCCATATGCACCATGACTGGGGATCATACCTGCAGCGTAGGTGTGTGCCCTAACCAGGATGAGTCCACGACTTTTTTGGTATACAGGATGATGCTTTAAACAACTGAGCCACCCAGTCAGGGCTCAGTAATATTTTGTGTTGAAAATCAGTCTTCTAAATCTTTTTATGTACCATCTAAATAGTTTTCTATATGAGAAAACAACTCCCCATTTCCCCCATTTCCCAGGCCCTAGTAACTACCATTCTACTCTCTGTTTCTGTAAGTCCAGCTTTTTCAGACTCTACAGATAAGGGATAACACACAATATTTGTCTTTGTTTGACTCCATTCACCTAGCATAATGCCCTTGGGGTCTGTCCATGATGAAGGTATTCGCTAACACTGCAGTGCTAATCACATTGCAACATACAGAAGTGCATCAAATCAACACAATGCACACCTTAAACTTACACCATGTTGTATATCAATTATATCTCAATGAAACTGGATAAAATAAAATAAAATAAAACTTTTAAATAAAAACAGTAAGTACTGCAGACACTGAAGTAGGGGCTGACAATACTGGTGTCAATAAATACGACCTTGCCTTGAATAGATATGAGAGTCTGTTGGAAGAAACAGACTTTGAATCAATTAAAGATATTAAGTTGTGTCAAAGGGGGGTTACGAAAAGCAGTGGGAACACAAGAGGTGATGCTGAATGTGCACAGATAGTTGCCCTGGGAAAGTCAGAAAGGCTTTACAGATGAGGTAATATGGGAGCTGAATCCAGAAGGAGAAATTAGTTTTTCAGACAGGGAAGAGCATTCCAGGCCAGATGAACTGCATGGGCAAATACACTAAAAAATGAGAGAGCAGAGAGTGGAAGAACATAAACATTCAGTTATTTCTCTTAGCCCCAAAACTTTGGACATAAGAGCCATAAAGGAAAGGAAAAGTATTCTCTGGGTCTCCTGAGACTCGTCACCAGCCTCCTAAGGGACAGTAATCCCCTACCATAAGCACTGGCCATGTCTCATCTGCACTGCTGTCTCAGTCCAGGTCTCCTGGTCAAAGAAGTAAGTGGGGCACCTCTTATTCCTGATGCACTGCATTGTGCTGCCGCTTCTTTTCACGGGAGCCTGCAGAGCCCAACAAACAGGACCCTCCTCCTCAGAGGCCCCAGTGTCCCAGAGGGGCTCTCCACAGAAAAGCAATGTTATCCATGTTAATTCTTTGTAGTGACAAACACTAAACAGTTGGTTTAACATACTCCTTAAATTGTCTCTAAACAATGTGAAGGAAATAAACACTTACTATATTAGCTATTAAACTTTTTATTAACATTTATAACTTTCTGTACCCTCAAGTTGAAGACTGCAAGTAAGAAGCTGAGAAAGGAATTAAAAATAATATCCACAGCTTACGTAGCACTTACTGTGTTCTGGTTATGACTATAACTGCCTCACAAACATTAATGGAGTTAGTCCTCACTAGAGTCCAGTGAGGCAAGCCCTAATACTGTCTTACTTTACAGGTGAAGAAACTAAGGCTCAGAGAGGTGGTTCCTCACTTACTTGCTGATAAGTGGTGAAAACTGATGTTTGAACTCGGGCAGGAGACTCTGCAGACTTTGCTCTTAAGAATAAAGTACGCAGCTTGCCTCATTGATACAGGAGACACAATTACTCTGTCATATTATGTACCCAGTTCTTGGGGCCTTGGCTTGCTGATGCAGTCAGCTCAAGAGGCTGCACTCACCAGCAAGACAGCATATTGCAGTCAGAGCAGCCAGCATTGCCTCCTAGGGGCATCCGTAGAGCATGCGAACCAGCTACCAAACGAGGTACTGATCACGCACCTAACTGACCAATCACTAACAAGAGCACATGGTGAACACGCACCAGGGCAACCTATCAGAGCAACTTCCCTTTTCCCGTCCCTTTATAACCCCCTCCCCCCCCCCTTAAATAAAATTTTGCAGCTTGAACAGAACCCTTTGTCTTGCTGCCATTCTTCGCGCCTCTTGTTCCCATCCCTATTCATCCGTTTCAGGTAGACTCGGGACCCTCATTGACTGCTCCGCAGGCCGGAGCACCCAGTGCTATGACAAAATTGTATCATTTGGAGATAGAATATGTGGTGAAATGGCTGTAACCAATAAGAGCTACAGGAACTGTCAAGGAGATAGTAAGAACTACCCCCAACAGATGAATGGCTTAGAACCAGCTGGATCCAACATGGCAACTAATTTCACTTTACAGTAATCCCTAGGCTCATTATACACTCACAGTAATACATCAGCATGCTAAATGGCACACCCCAGTCACCATGATCAGAAACAGAAAGCCCATATGAGGACACAAAACAGCCAACAGTGGTCCTCTGAGAAGTCTCTACTCCTTTCTTGGAAAAATTCTAAGTATCCCTCACCCTCATTGAATGCCCTACCCCATAATTAAATGACCCTCAATTTTAAAAAAAGTTAATTCCACTACAGAGGGGTCACTCTGCCTACGGAGTAGCCATTCTCTGTCTCACTGTTTTACTAGTAAACTCACTTTCACTTTAAACTCTATGCTGATTCCCATTTGAATCCTTTCCTTTGCAAAGCCAAGAACCCACAGCGGGTCACAGACCCCCAAATGCCTGCAGCAATTTAATCCTCATGAAAGCCTATACTGTGAATTAAAAGCTGAGGCTTGGAGAGGATAGCTGACCCGATGTTTCACAGCTGGTAAGTGAAAGACTTAGAATTTGAATTCAAGGCTGTCGGAGTTAAAACTCATGCCACGTTCGCTGTCTGTCTCTGTAAATGCTGCGGGTTACAGAGGAGGAGAACTGGCTAACAAAGCGGAGGGCCTCACTTCTCTGAATGACATTATTTGCATTTTAATTTCAGTCTCTGATAGAACTGAAAAAATCTGAGACTGAGACTTCAGCAAACGCTAAGGAGTTTCGCCTGGATCAGTGGTTGTCAAACATTGATCCTGAAGCCCCAGAGACTTCTCCTATGGGGGAACTTCAAGTCCTTCACGTAATCCCCTACATTAATCAGCTTTTGTTGCAGGGGCAAACAATTCTAAAACCCTGGGCTTCACAACAACAAAACTATATACTTCACTCACCTGACATGTGGTCTGGACAATAAAATTGCCAGAAACTGCATTACCTCTAAAATTATAAATTCAGTCTCCTACTAACCAACCACAAATTCCCACCCTTTTTCACATCACTTGCTTTACTACCCCATATCTATTATTATTCAGCTCCATCAAGATCACCTATCCACTGACGTTTCCACTTTCAATCTAAATACCAGCATTCTGTCATGTAGACCACAGCCCCAACCCATGGCCCTTTGTTATTATAAGCTCATACTAGTATCGCTAACTCCCTTGTCTGCATCTCCCTAAACTCTGCTCATCCCAGCCCTAAATGAACCTAATCCTCTGCCTTCTCATTGCCTCATTTAAGCAGCTGAATTTCCTAAAGAACATCATACAACTAGAAAAATTGCTTTCACCATATATTCATGATCACCAACCCCAAACTCAACACGGCCTGGCAATGTTACTGAGTCCTAATAAACTGTCTCCTACCCTACACAAAATTCTTCAGTTTCTTCAAAGATTCCATACTTCAGTCACATTTAAACTGGTTGGTCTCACCTTATTTTATTTTAAAAAGCCACCTTCCTCCCCTCGAATCTACAAAAATGCCTAATCTTCAGCCATTTCTACTTCCTATTTAACCATGAAACTTTCCTTCTGCTAGCAATGTTCCCTCCCTCAACCTTTTCCATATGCTTTGAATTTTATTTTATCTCATGTTCTCAATTACTCTTTTCTCTTTTGCATCTTTTGTCCCTCATTCTCTAATAGATTTTTACATCACCAATAAATCTGTTTTCACCTTTCCTGTACTTATAAAAATAATCCTCTCTAGCTCCCAAATCTCTTTCTAGCTACTGTTCTATTTTTCTGCAAAACAAAAGTTCTCAAAAAAGTTAAAAAAGATATCTACTATAGTTCAATGAAAAGAGAGAAACCCATATATATGATACACCTTTCACTAGGTCAGATCTATGCCAAATGTTCAATAAATTTTTAAAACAGTAGTAAAAACTGTAATAAAAAATAATAATTGCAGCTGACACAAAAATTTTTATATAGGCTAGCACAGCCCTTAGCATTGTAAGTAAATTATCTCAATTTGTTCTTACAATGACCCTATGGAGTCGATATTAATTTTATCCCAACTTTGTAGATGATGTATCTGAAGCTTAGAAAAGTTAATTTGCCCCAGGTCACAAAACTCAAAGAACATATGACCAGGATCTTCTTCTAAATCTGATTCAATAACCAGAAATTATTACCCTCTAAATTATACCTGTCTTCTATTCCTCCAGCATTCTCTATGTATCTCTACCTCATAAGAACAGAGATAATTTTTCCCAAGAGCAGAGGAATAATAGTCCAGAAGCACCTCTGTGAGGTTAGATGATACTGGCATTACCTCCAAATCCTTGGCGTATCAGTACAGGAGCAGATCCACTAGGAAGAGTCCAAGAAAAGGGTTTTTATGGGGAACACCAGGTTTAACTCATGAGAATTATGGAGGAAACATCCTGTGGATATTTAAGCAATCAGAGGGGAGGGGGGAAGGGACAATGTTGGAAAGAAGGGGGAGGGGTTAGTCAAAGAACATGTATAAATAACCCATGGACATAGGCAGCAGTGTGGGGGGGTTCACTGTGGGAGCAGGGGTAGGCTGGGCAGAAGAGGGCAAAGGGGGAAAAATTGGGATAACTGTAATATAATGACAATAACAAATTTTTTTAAAGAATTTCTAATGAGGAGAATATGAAATTTGGAAGGGAGACAGGCCCTGTGAGTGGAGGTTGGAGAGAACTAGCAGGGGAATGAATAGATAATGAACTTTTGGTGGATACACCAAATGTGCATTCAATTTAGATGCACTTTTGGGTGGAGATGAAATGTTAGCTAAAACGGAAATGATGGACCACAAATTTCTAAAAGGATCTTAGACCTTGAGCTATTTGTACCCAACTAATCTTGGTTAAGGGTTTTAAACAGCTCACCTAACACAGCCCCTGGTACTTTGTGGAAGATCAGCAATGGTAGCTATTACTATTATTGTTCAGGATCTTCACATAGTAGTTATTGAATAAATGGTAACTCCAATTTTTACACTAAAGTTTAAAACTGCATATTACTAGAATTCCCCATGTATCAGAGTAGCCTAATAATAGCTAACACTTTTCAAGCACTCATTCAGCCAAGCTGTTAACTAATTCAATCTCAATAACCCTTTAAGAAAGATGCTATTATTATCCCAATTTTACACAGAAGCTAAATAGCTTATATAAGGTCAGTGAACTCACCCCGTTTAGTTATACAGATAAGTATTATACAATATATTTCTCTAATGTATATAACACAAGGCTAGAAACATGAAGTGTGAATATATACAATAGCTAATGATCTAGCATGATTTCCAACAAATAGAATTTTTTGGGTAACATAAAAAAAGAAACAAACACAAGTCTGTATTAACTCCAGCTCAACACAGATAGAAGGAACTACAAATAAGCAGAAAGTAGTCAGTGAATGAGGTAATACTTCTCTCCACACATTAAACTGAGGAGATGGCTGGTAGGGGTGGAATATTCTCAACCAACAGAAAAATGTCAAGACCAAAGGGAAAAGCTGAATACGAATGGAAGCATCCGAAGTGACTGGAATTAGATAACAAAGAGCCAAATGAGCACCAGTAGGGGTTAGGACACATTGACTAAAAAGTGCAGTCTTGAATGCCTCAGAGGCCAGACCAAAATAGTGAGGAAAGTATGGGATACTAAGTACAACTAGAGAAGGAAAAAGAAAAAATAAGTTGTAAAGGTGCATATGTGTGTGTGTGTTGGGGGGGGGGGGTACCTAACCTAATATATACCAAGCATTATTTTTTATAGAATATTTACCCTTTGAGGTATATTTAATATTCCCATTTCACATGAAAATATCGAGGCTTAGAGAGGCAAAGCAAATTTTCTAAGGTTATTCAACTATTATTGTGAATTTTAAGCACAACTCCTGAGAATCAGAATTGAACTATATTGACTTATAAACTCATGCTCTTTTCATTTCTGGGGATTGCCTCTGAAGAGGGAACTGTGGAGAGGTGTGAGAGCATGTCCAACGGGTTTAACTAAGAGAGGAAAATGCTATGAAATCTTAAGCCTTTTCTTTCCTGCCAGCTAGATGGGATTTCTCATGCTTCAGAATCACCACTGCATTTTGAAAGCACCAGTTAAAGGGACACTCAGACTATTTTAACTTTGTATTAATTACTCTGTATCCTTGTCAGGTCCTGTGTCTTTCTGTATTTTTGTATTTTTCAGTGGTACCATGTACAAGGTGAACCGGTGGTTGTTTAAAAACTAACACAGGAACACGCGCACTTCCTTATTTATGTAGCAAAGGATGCTAAAGTGAGGTTGCACGGAGTAGGAACAGAATTCGGCTCGCCACAGCTTTTCTAACAGGGGTCTCTGGTTGCTGGTTACATTATACATGCAAAGTAGAATTTTTTTCCCCCATCTAATAAGCTTAATGTTATGGTATGCCGCATCCTCTTATACTTGCAGGAGTACATACTATTTCTGGGTGTGTCTATGAGGGTGTTTCTGAAAGAGATTAGCATTTGAATCAGTGAACTAAGTAAAGACCATCGCTAATGTGAATGGGCATCACCCAATCTGTTGAGGACCTAAATAGAAAAAAAAAAAGGTCTCAGAAGGCCAAATTTTCTCTCTTCTTGAGCTGGGATATCCATCATCTCCTGCCCTTGGACATCAGTGCTCCTTGTTCTTGGCCCCCCATATTCTGACTTACACCCCTGCCCTCCCTAGTTTTCAGGCCTTCAGGTTCAGGCTGGAATTTCAGCACTGCTGTTCCCCGGGGCCTCTAGCTTATGACTGATGCATCATGGGACTTCTCAGTCTCCAAAAATACACTGAACCAATCCCTCAAAATAAGTGCCTCTTTATAGATATTCGATCGGTCCTGTGTCTCTTGAGAACCCTGACTAATATACTACCTAATAAGTTTGTTTAGAGAAATAATTTAGTTAATATACTTAGAATGATTCAAATACTACCTGATACATCATAAGCACAATGAAAGTGTTAGCTTTTATTATTACATGGAACTTGCTATATGTTAAGCACTATAATACATTTATCTCATTTAATCTTACAAAATTTTATAAGGTATCAATGTTATTATCATTCCCACTTTACAAATAAGCAAGAGCCTTAGAAAGGCTAAATAATTGACCAAGATCACGCAGCTAGAATATGGTAGGGCTAGAGTGTATACTCAATCTCTCTGAAACAAAGCTTCTGTTCCTAACCACTCCATAATACTTCATCTTTACACTACAAAGTTGAAACATGCTTGTGGCTCTCTGCAACAGGAAAGAACATGGAAAATTACATTTTGAATACTGTGCTCATTATATGTTTGCAAAACATAGCTTCTACCTGCAAAGTAGTTATTAAAATTCAGGACGATCAATATAATGTATGGAGCATAATAACTACTACATAATAGGTGGTTAATAAGTGTTTATTATTATTATTTCATAATATCTCAGCAATCCCATGTGATAGAGCTCCCATTTTATCAATGGAAAAAGTGAAGCTGCAAGGAGTAAGTAACTGCCCCAAAGTTATGTTACAAAGTAGTTATAAATTCCCTAAGCCTATCTGGTTATAAATTCTGAAAAATGCTGTATTTTGCTATAAAAGAAAGGCTGAATTTCTCCAGACAACTGTTGTTATTAAGAAATGGCCTAATAATGATGAAGAAAGTTTAATTCAAATTTTAGGCAAATCAATTTACTTAGAACACTTTACTATAAATGTTTACTCTTATTTGAGAACCAGATCACTGTTGCATGATGCAAGAGAGAAATTACATATATTCAGGGCACTTCAGTAAATATATGCACACTATGGTGACTGTGACAAATATTAAGAGTGGGAAATACAGTGTGAGAACATCAAATCCCAAGGCATAGCATTCATTTTTCA